>VWYP01020592.1:255068-299591 GCA_013400435.1 Pycnonotus jocosus | reverse complement strand
GCGTCTCGGAGCGCGGCCGCCTCGCCCCGCCCCGGAACGGGAACGAGCGGGGCCGGGGGCGGCGGGGCCCCTGCAGCGTCACGGGAACGGGCCCGGCCCCGCGGCGGGGCACGGACGAGGACAAGAGCGTGCTGCGGGTACAAAACACGAACCGGATCCCTCCAGCCCCGTAGAGAAGTTCGAGTAGCGCCGAAGCCTCTGAGCCGCGTAAGGAAGCACCTGAGCAAAAAAGCAACACTTCGTAAAACTTTATTGATTTATCACTTGATTAAAGCATGGAATAGTATAACTATTATACATAGTATTTTCATGTAGAAAACTTTACATAGTTTTTTCATATTATATAGTTTTGGTATTCTCTCAGAACTCTATACATCCATTGGCAAGGAATGGTCTTTAAATTATTGATAGTAAATGCACTTAATACAGAGATATTAAAACTCAGGCATTTTAAATACGTGAAAACATTTTAAACAAAGGTGCTGAACAAACTGAAGTTACAGATTAAAGGGAGATGCACTTTTGACAAAGTTAATATTTTTAATCATTCTCTTGAATATTAAGACTGAGCTAAAATCTGGGCAGTGTGGGTTGTAGTAGTAGACACTGGTTTAGATTGTTCTGTTTACAGTTTAGAATGTGAGGTACCAGACATGGATAACAAACTGCTGTAAAAACAACCTTCTCCTGGACGGTAAGACACAACAGAAGCAACACGAAGGGAGTTTTTAATCACCACAAAAAGGAGGGTTTAGGGTTTTCCTCGTTAGCATCCCCTCCCCTCGGATAACTGCCGAGGGCACGGAGTGTCCAGGATTTACCCCACGCCGGTAGATGAACTGCAGATCCCTGTGGTGCTCAGCCTCCAGGAGGTGACTGTGCCTCCCTGCAGTGCCAGCCCGGAGCAGCAGCAGCTGGCACCGCTGCAGGAGGGCTGAGCTGGCCTGGCGGGGGGGAGGAGAACCCACCAGGGCTGCGGGGTAACCTGGACACACCTGAGTATTGCTGCCGTGGGGACAATGGCCTGCAGGAGCAGCACAGGGACAGGGCTGCCCTCTGAAAATGCAACTGCAGCGCAGGCCCCCTGCATGCACTGCACACCCTGGGGTGATTGGGGATCACATACCCAACGTCAGCAGTTTGGAACTGGTATAAATACAAGGAAAAGAACAGTCTCAGACCAAAGGCTGAAGGGAAGCATGGATCGAACATCCTTACCCTATGTGCAGAGAGAGTACAAATGCTGCCCCTTACAGTACAGAAAGCCCATGGAGCAACTGTGAAGTCATTTAAGACCTCAAAATTGAGACTTGTTGCAAGACATGACTGCAGGGCTTTCAAACCTGTGACACACAGAGGAACATGCAGCTGGGCCAGGTGTGTCTGATGGGACATGAGGGAACACATTCCATGAGGCAGTGACACATTCCAAATCTGAAAAATAATGGTTCAAATATTTTCCTTAGGATTCCTATGACCAGAAGAAAAGAAATAGCATATTATTACAGATTTAAATAGAATTAAAATAAATACTTCATTTTCCGCAGCACCCGATGCAGTGACATTCCCAGAGAATGAGCAGCTGCATGAGATGCAACACAAAAGGAGATTTCAAATGCAGCAAGTCAAATACCAGCATTGCTTCTTTTTCAGTATTCTCCTATTGCCACAGCCATTTACTCTCTTCTACTGAATAGCAGTGTATAGATTTAACCTAATGGGCATTGAAAAGTCAAAGACCCACAACTACCACTTACTTTTCTTTGGTTAAAAATAAAAAGTGAAAATAAATTGTGAAAGCTTTGTCACTACTACTGACTGTAAAACCTTTCCCAAACAATGCTTACACAGGACAAACTGATGTATTGAGGAGCACCATGAAAACCCTTTGGAAGAAGATCACAAAAAACAAATCAAACAAATAAACAAAAAACAACAACCCCCCCAAAAAATCACCCCAAAGAAATTCCATTCCCAGCAGCTCAGAGCAGCATATCCCAAGACAACCTCCCCTGAGGCCATGCTGCAGGAAACTTAACTCAAAAAACAAAATAATGTTATACACTTAGTTCCATTCAAGTAGGTAGGTTGTTGTTCTGTTTCCTGGTTTGTTGTTTGGTTTTTTGTTTGTGGGTTTTTTTTCTTTAAATACTGTGAATATTTTAAGTTTGCTACTCTGGATAGCACAGCAGTGAATATAACACTTTGCATTATTTTAGGAAGTGGAGCCTCTGCCCCCATACTTTCCTGGTTTAGAGAAGTCTTGAAACTTGACATTTAAAATTATTTCCAAGGTCAAGACAGCAATGTCATGGAAACATTGTCACAGAAACCTGATGCATTTCAAGGAAAGAAAGCAAACTCTCTTGAGCAAGCAAAGCTGTCGTGTTGTGTCACATTTTGCTTCACAAATGGCCTTCCAAGCACAGAATTGTGTTCATAACTTAGAGCATGTGAATTAATTTGTTTAATTTTGGTAGAGCAGTTTTTTGGAAATTCACGGTTTTTTAGATGCCACTAGGAACTAAGAGTTGAGAACAAAAATCATTTGCACAAATGACAAATCAGAACTTGAAGATCTGCGGTAAAAGGAGACAAACTTGTGTTAAGGACTGGACTTTTTGCTAAGCCGTCACCATTACTGCTAATTATATTATATTCAGGGGTCCAAAAGGTGGGTTTATTTGTTCTGAGCCTTGGTTTTGATCTTCCTGTGTATGCTCTCTCCATCATCTGCTAACATGAAAAGGAAAGCCTTTTCTGTTTCTTAAATGCCTTTAACTTAAGCCTAATAAGCTAAAGGAGTAGATGCTATTGTTGTTCCTGATGTAAAATCTTCCACGAAACTAAAAATAAGTCTCAGAAGATGCAGTACTGATATTAAAAAAAAATAAGTCATTTGCTTAAACAGGAAGAAAACCTTCTCCAAATATGCTACAGGCTGTCCACTTGAGCAGCCCAGGGCCCTGCCTGGCCTGGCCACAGAGGGAAACCCAGAGGGGCCTCGGGTGGTCACTGGCCACCACAGTCAGGTTTATTGTGAACATGTGCCAACACAAGGTTACACAAATACAGCCATTAGTTCCAAGGGGCAGAACTTCTGTGGAGAGAGATCCAGCTGATTTATCTAGCTGGGATGAAAGACTGAGCAGTGGATAAAAGACAAGGAGACGTACTGGATCATACAAATGATTAGCATGAAACAGAGACTGCACAGCTACTGTATTGACTCTGTAAGCACTAATTTAAATAAAACTGCTGACACTTCTGTAGGATGGACAGAACAGGATGTTTCCTCATTCCCAAATGCCATTGTGGTAAGAAGAACTCGTTCCTGTGGTGACACATCAGGGTCTCATTTTTTCCCATGTCCTTCAGTCCATCTGTGGACATAGCTGTAGGCAGAGGCCGGTGTAACAGCCTGGGAGAGCTAGCAGGGAGGCAGGTGCAGCCCAGCCGTGCATGCTTGCTGCTCCGTGCTGCAGATGTTGAAGAGCAGGCCGATGCGCAGGAAGAACCTCCGCAGCACGGCGCGCAGCTCGGGGATCAGGTCGAACTGCATGATCTCGCACAGGTACGGGTAATAGGTGGAGGCGTGTGCCCTGAACTGGCCGGGGTACAGAAACACAACATCAGTCTCCATTGCTAGAGCAAAACACAAAGTGGTGACACATTCATGGCTACACCAGCTCGTTAGAACACCAGGTCTCACCCGAGCCCTCCCGATGCCCAGGGGCAGTGAGCTCCATTTGTTTGTGGCAGCAGCACACACAGGGCCTGCTTCGGTGTTACTCCCTAAACTGAGTCAGGGGTTTGTGACTTCTCAGCCTAGAGTCTATTTGTAGCAACTTGAATATTTGCATCCCTTTTCCTCAAAAGGGTCAAGATCCTGAAAATTATTCTTGCTATCACTGTCAAGGAAACTGGAATTCCAATCTTACAGGAGTGAAATTCATCCTTATACCATTCCTGTGCAGCTGTAATACAGCATGAGCCTCTCCCTTACTGCACACTCATCATGCTCTTGTATGAGAGCTGTTCAGTAGTTCTATCCACATTCCCACACAACTGGGAATTGCATGGATGCAGCCCCATTCCCACAATGCAGAATGCCTGCAGACAGGGCAGCTGCCACTGCTGTATTGCATGGAGAGCACTCGCTATAAGGAACCTCCCACCTCCAATCTGGATGGAAATAAAGACTGAACTCAGGCTGAAGCAAGAATGAAAAAGATACCCAAATGCAGGCATGACTTCCAGCCCCTTCTTACCTTATCATCACTGATTTTTAGTGTTTTTGTCAAAAGCAACAGCAGGAGATTGGTCCAGGCTTCTCTGTGGCTTTCCGAGTTGACAGTAATAAAATACGCCAGGGCTTCACTGCACACACTGTAGAGATTGCATAGTTCACACAACCCATAAAGAAAACCCTCAGAAAGTTTTTGATTATGCGTTCTTGAAACATGTTCTGTTTGTCGTCTCAGTGTACTCTGTTTTCAAGCAAGGTGTACCTCCATGGGAAAGTTTTCAATCACATGCAACAACTTTAACTACACAGATTTGCTTTTTCTGGTGCAGGAATTGTTCCAGATAACTGAACTGAAATACTTTTCATGTTGGTTACAGAGAAGAAAAAGGAAAATTAATCTGCCTGATAAACACTTTGTAATTGAAGGGCTGTCACTTTCAACCTGCAAACATTATTTCTGGACCCTGACATTGGCAACAGCACCACGAGAGAGCTCTCCCCAGCAGGGCTGTCTGTCCTACCTCTGAGTGTGTCCCCAGCTTTGTTTACCTGTCCCCAGCTGTGTGTCTGTCCTACCTGAGCAGGCAGAGTGTCCCCAGCTGTGTTTACCTGTCCCCAGCTGTGTGTCTGTCCTACCTGAGCAGGCGCTCCTGCACGGCCGCCCAGGCCTCGCGCCGCTCCTCGTCCACGTACATCCGGAACAGGATCCTCAGGCAGCACGCCAGGCTGCTGGTCTCTTGTTTCAAGAGATTGGGTTTTGATTTACCCTTGAACCCTAAAAAGCAGTCCCACGTAGGACAAGAGGGAACATCCAAAGCTGGTGTTACTAGGCAAAAATAAATTTTATCCACTATATCTGCACTAGTGACCAGAAATGATTTCTTGTCCAGACAGTATTTCCTCCTCCTTGATTTTGATTGAGTTCTGATTTATTTATAAATACTTAAGTACAGCAGTACCTAGCTATGTAGCTCTACTTTAATCAAAAAAGCAGATAATTCGGCAAATGGGATTATTCAAGTCATCAGGAAGGAGATAAGCAATAAAAGCACGTGACTGTCCAATAAACTCTAGAGGTGATTGCAATGGCACACTGTTGTGTCATGATACTTAAAACTAGAAGTGTAGTTCAACATTTTTATCAAATAAAAATAAAACCCTTACCTGCTCTCCATAACACAGTTCGCTGCTCATAATTTGAATTAAAGGCTTTTGAAAATGAGTGAGACTCTTGCAGACAATCCAGTAACTTAAAAAGGTGATGTGAAGACATGTATTTATACATTCCTTGGTCTTCTGTGTCAATGTGGATATCTGCATCCAGTGTGTCTCGCTAAAGAACAGGGGGAGAGGGGCAGAGAGACAGAGAGAGCACATGCCATAAACTCCAGTAACTCTAATTCCATTTATAGGTGCAATGCAGTGTTAGTGCAGTACAAATCAGCAGAGGGGTCCTGTCAGAGACCAGAGCTGTACGCTTCTCAGTAGGGAACTTCAGAAGAGAAGTTATGATCTACCCTAGTTACTGATATGAAAATAAGACTCAAGAGCAAGGGAAGAACTTCCTTATTAGGACATTGCAGTCACAGCAATACAGTACAGAACATTTCCTCTTCTCTAGAAGCTGACTGGGTAGGTCTGTTGAATTCTGAAAACATCAAAACGAACAACATAAACAGTGTGGGTTTAAATGTTGCCTAGTGTAGAAATTCCCCCTCCTTGGCTCATGTCAAATTTCATTAAATGGGTCAGTATTTTTAGCTAATTGCACTAGGATTTTAACTATACCATCTCCAAAACACTATCTGAATGCACTAGCCAGAACTTCCAGCTTAGGGCTTTATGAACAGCCAAGGCAGAGCTCCTGTGCACTACTGCCCAGAATCAGAATTTCAGGGACAGGGACATCTCTGAGGTCAGCAATGGGTAAAATCTTGACCATTGACCTTGCTGAAGTTCAACTTCTGCAACACTTCCTGTGCAAACATCCAGACTGAGCAGAGCCTCAGCTGTGGCTAAATGAAGACAGCCAGTCTAATGAGAAGAAAAGAACACTTTCCTCCAAACAAACAAAAACCTTTTTTGATGAGTATGTATTCACTATAAAAACAACTATAATCTATTATATTGATAATAAAAAAAAGTAATATAATACTATGACAGGCAGGCTGCCAGGCAAGTCGAGGCAGACAAAAAAATCCCAACTTAAAAGCAGTTTACACACACACTCGGTGTAATGCTGAGAGTCAGAAAAAGACTCTGTTTTGTGAACATGTCAGAGCATTCCATAGTTTGTACTTTACCGTCACAACAAGGCTACAAGTAAGTTTGATGGTACCTGAGCTGCAGCCATGTGCTCAGCATCCTCCTTCTTGCTTGTTGCTGGATAGAACACTATGTTATCAATGGTCTGTATCAGCTCCAGCTGCACCACACACTTGATCAGGAGGCCAGCAAATAGTTTTTGGTCTAATGAAATGGAGCAACACAAGTTTCAGAGGCAATTCATGATGATTCACTTACAAAAGGCTAGAAAAATATGACATTCCCCTTAACAATTTGATATTTAGTAATACCGTGAATTATCTTCTCACTGCAAAGAGAGAAGAAGAAAATCTCACTGCAAGGCATAGACACAAATTGCAAAGACTTATCCCAAGTTTAACTGCCCCAAAACTCTGTAGAGAACTACAGAAGTGAACTAAGACTGGCTATAAAGATGCATTGAAACAACTTGTATGTTTTCCTTACTTGCATAAGGACCACCTTTCCAGCTCTCGTCTGTTGGATTCGAATATTGGCTTTGTCCTCTTTCAGAGGCATTTTTATCCATGCTGCTTAAAGACTGGCGATCTAGGTCCAAATCCTAGGAGAGAGTGCAGAGCAATTCCAGCAATCCCAAACACCAACTCCCAAGCAGCTATCATTTTTCAGATGACTTCTCTAATCCCAGATTCCAAGGCTTCGTGCATCCATTCTTTACATCCTTTTTTACAATAACACCAAATACAATCTACTATCAATTCCTAATCAAGTGTATTAACTAGAACAGATTATTTCAAAAGCTGACCTAACACAAAACCCTTCAAGTCAGTTTATCACCCTGAGCTGGCTCTTACCAAGTGTTTTTCAGATGCATCTTCCTCCATTCCTACAGGCTTCCATGTCAGCAAGCTTCATGGAGTTAAAGAAACAAAACAAAACAACAACAAAAAACAAACAAACAAAAATCAAACAGAACAAAACAAAGAAGGTAAATATTGTTGCTTTGGAATTGGGTATCAATATAAGAATTAAACTTATGAACTTACACATGAGGAATAGTTGTTTTGAAGATTTCTAGCATACAATTGCATGTCTGGCCCCAGACCTCAGGGCTGAATTTCTGTCCATTGAGTATTACCAGGTTTTCCAGGCAGTTTGTACCTGATCGTGCCAACTGCTCATTATCTGTGAAAGAAATGTTCCATATTTATCAACTTCTACAGTATCAATGAAAAATTAAGCATTCCCTATTCCTGCTCCATTCAAAATTTTTACCAATACTGTGAAATGCACAGTCTCTTGGCTCAAAGCCTCCCTATACAATACATTACACCATTATGAAGCTGAAGAACCTACTGAATAGAAAAAAGTTTCAAAATAGCCTTCATGAGATGGAAATCCAACCAGGGAAGACAAAAGACAGAGCAGAAGAAGAATGGAAGCACACAGTGAGAAAAAGGAAAGAAAATCAGCAATTGCAAATTTATGATTTACTGCAAGATCCTCCCTTGACATTTCATGCCAGTAACATGCAAGAATTCAGGTATAAGACTTGGAGCAGAAAGAAAAGATGTTCTTTACAAAGCTGTATTTAGAAGTACTCATTGGCTGGGAGAAGGAGGAAGTGGGTGCCAGAATGCAGGCACACATTTATATATGTAAAAAAAGGAGGTAAGGTATGGCTGCAGTCAAACCAGGAAAGGTTGTAGGCAGAAGGTTCAGAAGATTCACACCATTCTCCAAAAGCTTTTGCTGTGTCACAGTAACACTATAAGCCCGTTATGAACACAGTAACAAAAAAGTTGCCTAACTCAATAAAAAGATTAGTGCTCAGATATTGAAGATATTGCATCACTCTGGTGCAACACATATAGTCCTAATGGACAATAAAGAACTTTTACTTTTCCAAAATTCAGTTAACCTTTCCCTTCTTAAGGAATGAACATTTAAAACTACATTTGATCAGAAGATACAGGTAAGTAAGGTACCTTGTTTTACACACCAGTGTAACTGTGCAAGTATGTCAGGAAGAAGGATCTCGTGCAAAGCTTCATAGAACTGTGTGAACACGTCACAGATGGCATAAAGGGCGTGGTTGCACGTTGTGGTCATCCACTCTGATTTCTGTGACAGAAAATGAAAGTCTTTGGTTTTATGGGGATCCTTCCATGATAACAACACTTGGCTTATACATGGCTGGTCAACAAGAGACACAGCTCAGAGGAGAGGAGAACTCAGAACCAAAGCCTCACAACTGCAGGTGTCTTGTCAGAAGTGCTCAGTTGGCCACATGAACACTGCTCAGAAAACTGTACATGTTCACAACAGAGAACATTCTCCTTGAAAATAATCAGACAGACACACAGGTCACTGGACATTGTGGCAAGTTTCATTCATGGCACAGAATTCAGCAGAATACAGAACATGCTTAGTTAAGTCTGGGGCAGTATGCGGTGGCAATATCTGATGTCAATAGAAACTGCTGCCTCAGATGTGTGAGTTCCTAAAACGACAACTCTAGGGAATGCCTGCTTTTGGTTTTTTTTTTTTTTTTTTTTTTGGTTTTACCTCTGTTTGTTGTTCAGGGAGTTTCATATTATCAAAAATCCGAAACACAATTCTAAACAGGTCTTGCCACCAGTGCTTTTCAAAGGTATGCCCATAACTCTTCATGATTTCAAACATCACCGTTAAGCCTCTATAAACAAACACAAACAAGTATAGGAACAGATGTTAAAATGTGTTTCTGTGACACCTTCACTAAATGAATTAAAATAAAAGAAAAAAGGAGAAAGAGAAAAACTTTATTACCTTGTACGAACATCTAACTTGCACCGATTGATGATACAAGAAAGTTCAAACAAAATTGGAAACCATCCTCTGACCCACACTCTGTCCCCAGGAGCCACATTCATGTCATCACTTGTGTATTCCCTTAATACCTTGAAGATCAGCAGGGAAAAAAAGGTTTAAAGAAAAAATTACCTTAAAAATGTTTATATGTGACGAATTTAGGTACTACCAGAGGTACAGACAGACTTGGAAAGTTAGCTTAGTTCCTACTGTAATGCTTCAACTCTGCAAAGTGTAAGTATAGCTCTGAGATGTAACTAGTCACAAAAATACTAGAAAATAATATATGGAAATAGATACTTCAATCTGTTTTTACTTTAGTCCAGCTAAAGGCCTTACAAGCTGCTGAGGTTTGGACTTCTTAGGAAGCAACTTTAACAGTGACAGACAACTGTTACATCAATACATGTAACAAGGAAATCTAAAATTTCAGAAATGGCAGAAAGCAGTTCTACAAGTCTGTGGTACCCTGAAAGCAGCAGGCAGTGGGGACATGCAACTGCAGTGTAACTCCAGGCTCTCCTCAGCCAGTGATTACTGCATTCAGTGTTCACACAACAGACTGATGGAGAAGAATACACGTTTGTAACCAACTGAACTAGACATAACTAGGATGACAGAACAGGAAGCACTGCTTTCCAAGTCATCTTAATACCACAAAAACAAAAAAAACCAAGGACTATTTAATTTGGTTATTTCCCATTTGGACTTACATGACTTAACATTACTTAACTAGCCCTAATTTACTTCTTCCATAATATCAAAATTTCTCCTAAATCCAAATAAGCTTTGAATACACACACTTGCAATTGAAGTTTGAGTATGAAAGCTCTTTCTTAGTAGATTAATCTCTGTTTCACAGTAGAAGAGAGTATGAAAGTGCAGCAGGGTAAGAATTCAAATATACCTGTGGTCTTTCAGAGACATATTTTGCACAGTAGCGAATAAGCCTGATGGCTTCCATGCTGGTGTCCGGGAAAGCAACGTTACAGGCAAACTCAGAGAGGCATTTTACTGCATCCTGAAATGAGTCAATTGCTGCTGGGAAATGCTGCTGAAAAATATTTGCTGTGAAGAACAAACAAATACACTTTTAAAAATGTACTGATATTAAAATCCATAGATAAACTGCATCAATCTAGGCACATCACCCATGGGATGGTGCTATGGAACAGACAAACACAAACACACCAGATCTTCTGCATGAAATACGGTTCTTTGCCCTCTCTTGCATTCTTCCCTGTCCCACCCCACCAACTGCATTCCGAAGCTCCATAGCAGAGTATCTATACTTTGTCCTGTCATGGCATTCAGGAGACTTAATGGGTATGACCCAGCTGCCGAGTTTAAACAGCCTGGCTGCAAGGTTGTGTGTTTATTTGCCTGGAAATACAAAAGCCTTATTGAGATGAGCCTTTGGAAGCAGACTCACAGCAGCCAGGCTAATTTGGGCACATGCATCTGTCCAGCATTACTTACTAACTATGTGTGCTGTGGTCTGAAAGGCCAGCTCTACGATATTCCCGTCGTGGTCTGACGCTGCCTGATGAAACACTGCAAAGATATTTTTCCAGCCTGAACGAATGTTACCAGCTTGAGAGTTCACCATCTGAGCAATACAGCGGATCACCATGTCTCGAATAGTCGGAGATCTTGGGAAAAAAAAAGGCAGATAAAGGAAAGCAAGACTGCTTTACACTGGCACAAAGTAACTGCCCCACTTCCCTGTACATGACCATCTAACCCACACCAAGTGACAGCCCTAAGTGGGACTAAAGCAAGCTACAGCAGAAATTGCAGTGCCTCACACCTGTTTTTCTTCATAATATGCTCAAAAGGCCTGAGGAAGTCTTTCTGGAAGCGGAAGTTGGCTAACTCTCCCTTCTCAAGAAACTTCATTGACAGCTGCCTTAATGAGTCTACAGCAAAGATGGCAACATCTTCATTAGGGTTACACCCAACCTAGAAGAAAAGCATATTTTCAAACACTTATCAGTTAACGTGTCATTTATATGAGTAACAAATTCATCACTCATGTTCCATCTCAGCCCACTAAACATTGCTAGCACATTCTAGTGCTCAGATACTTGGGAAAGGGGTTCTTGTTGAAGGGGGCTTTCAGTCATTTCGTCCATCCAAACAGACCCATGGATTTTGAATGCATCAAAGCAGAACTATAATAGCCAGCTAGATGCTAAAATTAAAATACAGTACAATACAATAAAATAAATGAAATCTTTGGTTAAAAAAATCCCATCATAGCATGATTCAATTTCCTAAGGAAAACAACTGTTGTGCCAGGATCACCTGTCAACATTTTAGAGGAAAACTAACTTGGAATTTTATCTGAAGGATAAGACAAAGAAAAATTACAAAAATACCAAATCGTATAATGAAGATTATATAATTAAAGATCATTCCTATAAACATCTCTATTTGTACACTATAGATTTTTAAATACATGCTTCTTTTAGGTGCATTGAATGGAATTGTTTTCACTATCAGAGTTTAGGCCACTATCACAGAAGGGAAAAGTTGATTAAAGAAGTCCCACTATTTATGCACACTGTGTAACTTGACTTTAACAAGCACCTTGTTGAAATGATCTCCAATGACGTGCCAGATCCTGGACCACTGCAGCCTGATGCGGTTCATGTTGTAGTAGGAGATCTCCACGATCTTCTGCAGGCTGAACATGCGCGGGTGGTGCGGGGATGCCAGCTCGTCCATGGACACAGCGCACAGCCAGCGCACAAAGTCAACTGCACGGGAGGAGCCTGCTGTGAGCCACGCTGCCCCCGTGCCGGGGGCCCCCCAATCCCCCCACACCTACCTATGGCATTCCCGTCCAGCCTGGTGGAGCCCGTGAATATCCTACAACAAAGAAAGGAGTTGGGGTTTCAGCTGCATCCACAGGAGTCGATTGCTGCTCAGGGTGCAGCAAAAGGTCAGCGCATCTGAAGGTACTCCACAGTCCTCCATGCATGAACTCTGCGCCCCCTTGTATTCTTGCTCCCTGGCAGCAGTACATGCACCTGCCCTTAGTCTAAGCATCCTCTTTTCTTGCACCAAGTCACAGTCTCCTGTGCTCCTGCCCCACTGCAGGAACAGGAACAGGCCCACAAATTTACCCAGGCCAAGTTATGTTGGAACACTCATTTGGGTGACAGCATGTTAAACTTCATGGGGACAATAAACAGACAGGAAGAAAGCTTTGTTACAAGACTTTACTAGCTATCAGCCACCTTTGATCCTCTGAGAATACGGCTGGCTGTCAAACCAGCCAGGAGAAAGACTACGGGTGCCCTGTTGCCCCTTCTTCCCCTTCAGCTGTTCAGTCTTGAAGGGAGTTCAGAATGCTGATAGTGGTCCATATAGAACACTGAGAAAGCAGAGAACATTCCCAAATTGTTCTGGACTTTGATGCGTAACAGACACATTTACGGTTAGAATCTACTCTGCAACTCTGAATATATGGTTGTGCAGACTGGTACAATTGCATCACTAGTTACTAAGCACTTCCATTCCAACAGCTGGTTTAGGACAGAAGCACGTCTGAAATCAGACAACATTTCAGAAGGGCAGGTGACAAAGATGCGGATTTAGATGAGAGCACAGAGGTTCCATTCTCAGTACCTGTCTACTGCCACCACCACACTCTGTGAGCTGGTCTCCCCCACGGACTCCTGGATGCTGGCCATGTGCCGTTTGTCAGCCCCACTCCCAACGAGGTTCCCTGCAGTAAATCCATTACAAACAAGCACTTGCCATCAAGAAATTATATTAACTCCAACATCAAAAAAGTAGACAAAGAGAAGTGACTACTGTAATTTATTTGGAGCAGATGGTGCCTTTGCCAGATCTGTGTCAAATTGTTACACAGCTAAACATCATATTTATTAGGATACGATATTGTTAATAAAATTGGAACAGACAAAATACTATTTTAAAATATGATCTCTATGTCAGCTACAAATAGTTAATGTTGCACACTTGTATGTGCATCTTTGTGAAGTTCAGGATTAATAACCTTACCCAATCCTAGGCTCATGAACTCCTCTCCTGCAGAGGCATAGCCCTTAATGCTGCCTTCCCTCTCACGCCCAGAGCCAGACAAATACCGAGTTTTCACACCAGTTCCTATGAGCTGTGCCAGTTCCAGTTGGCTAATACATTTCAAGATCTAAAATCAAAAGAAACTGAACATTGTGTTTCTGCACACAACCACCTTTTTATTTTTAACATATATTTGTACTTAATATTTATGACCCTCCCAGGTTTTCCAACCATTTAAGCAACTTTGGGCATGATAACAGCTTTCATGGAGCTAAAACATTATTAATAAAACAGAAAATGAAGTTGAGTGGTTCATTATCATCAGCCACCACGAACCATTCCAATACAAGTATAAAATAAACAGTGCTCCAGAATCTAATTTGGATCTCTAATTACTAAAGGATACCTTTCTATTGCTTTTTACAGCATCAACTTTCAAGACTATAAAGAAGTTGGAGCTGATCTTCTAGAGCCCTCACTGTCCTAGACATGAGAAGACTGAAACACTGCAGCTATCAGCACTTGAGTAAAGATGTTCCAACCCAGACAGTTCAAATGCCAATGCTGTGCTTGCCATAGCACAAAATTGACTCTCCCCCTCCTTCTTCCCCCAGGGCCACATCCCTGGGCTGGCACAAGCACTCAGGAGAGGGTGCTGTGAGCCAGGTCTGAGGCGTCTGTCAGCTCCAGCACTTTTGGCTCATATCAATCAGCCCAAGACTAGAGCCAGAGAACATAATGCAGCAGAAATGCTCCCTTTAGCAACAGCACAGATGTAGAGCTGATAAAATTGCTCCTGGAAAATAAGCTTTAAGAAAATGCATATAATCCTGATAGCTCATCTCTACCAATCATCCACCAAAGTATTTTAGCCCTGATTTTTCATGTGCTTATGGTGTAAATGTTGCCAGACATTGCACAGACAAGTCTGGACCTGTGAGCTAGAACATTTTTGTTTCCATGAATAAGAATACAACAGTTTACATGCAGAATTTTCTGAAGTTAAATGAGACTTTTTATATCATTTAAATTCCATATCAAATGCAGCCACAAAAATTACAGTATTGTCACACAGTTTCCACAGGGTCTACAAAAAATGCTGTGCATTATTTATATATATATTTAAAAGGAACAAAACCAAAAACTTTACAATATAATGCACTTCCTTCACATTTTTATGAGGGTTCTGGGAGCTGATAGCAGAAGAAAAAACATGACAACACGTTCAGTATTTAAACTAATAAAAAATTACCTCGTGCCAAGAATTGCCAAGATAGTTGCCATCTGTGTGAGCAACTGTAATGAGTGTCTTAATGGTATCAATGTTCTTCTGTTTCATTTCTGTAATGCTGGAACTGGCAGTCAACAAGGAAAATCGAGCAAGGGCCTGTACATAAGCATCTCGCTCAAGCTACAACACACAGAAACAAGCATCAAAATCAAGTCCCCAAAGAATCAGAGACAGTAACTTGTCTAAAAATTTTTCTTCTATGGATAGCTGTCACACCTAGAGCACTTTCCAGCTAAAGGAGAACAGGATGCCAGTTAGCAAACACTCTTAATAGAAGATTCAGCAAAAAAGAGCTGAAGAAATGTTTGATTACATCAATACATTTTACCATTTCAAGAAAGCAGATGAGACACTTCATCTTCTATATATAAGCTGTTTGTAATTGTTCACGTGCCTCCCAGAGCCCACCTGGCCCTCAGTGAGTCCCAGGCTAAGTTTGGCACCCACCTGCATTCCAAAGATACAGGCTATCCTAATGGCACAGCGTATTCCCTCCAAACACAGGGATGCAACTTCTGTGTCATCACAGTTCTGCAAGCCAACGCTGTAAGCTGCCAGCAGTGGAGTCCAGACAAGCTAAACACAGGAAGAAACTAAATTCAGAGGTCTCTTACTACTTTAGCCCAAAACACTGGTTACTGAAGCCAAATACATCCAAAGAGTCCATCTGTTGCATTAGCAAACTCTTCAGAGTAATTTTGCACATTTTTCCCATGCTTGAAATTCTTGATAACGAAGGCACAGCGAGAACTTGAGACTCACTTTGAACATGGGTCTGACATGGTCCAGGTGAGTGGCGCTGGTGAAAGGTGCCTTTGCATGGCTCACTGCCTCCATGAGGGCTTTGGCTGTCTTTGCCATTTGTTCCATCTCCAAGTTGTACAACAACCTCCGCTGCTTCTCATTAGCTACACCTAAGGGAAACACCACACACACACACTGCTGAGCTTTCCTCACAAGAGCATAGTCCATCCCTTCACACTGAACATCACAAAATGCTAAATAAAGGTACTGCAAATGAAATCTAAGGATAGAAATCCTGCAAAATCTTAGAAGTCAGGAGGCTGCCCCAGGCTGCAAGCAAGGAAGTCCAGCACTAAAAACCACACCTAAACTTAAGACTTTATTCTGTATGAAATAACTAATTTAGCCCTTTACTATATAACACATGCTATTACCTAATTGTTCCTGGTCAGAGGTGCATACTCTATTAAATCATTCTGCCTGTAAAAGTGGATAGAAAATCCTGTATCTTCTTAGGCTCACATCCCCAAAACAAAACAAGCCCTCACCAACGTGATAAATAAATGAACAACTTAGTGTTTCTTTATCCTTATACTACAGGCTGCAACTTCAATTTTCAAGCAAATTAATTTTGTTCCTATTTCGCTTGAGAAAATCTGCAAACAGCATGAGAACACTGGAAAAACCACTATGCTGAAGATGTAGAATTCACTAATTTGAATTAAATTAGTACCAGCTATTCTGAGTAAAAGTAGGATACAGCTGGGGATAATGGTTTTTACTGCATGCTACACACAGAAGCCCTCATTCGGTCTGGATGAGGAGCGGTGACTACAGATCATGACAAACTCTCTTGTTTGCAAACACTATCACAAGGACGGTGACACCTCCCAGCCACTCAACTATGGAGGGAGACAAAAAACCTGCCCAAATGAAGCCCTCACTCACTGTCTAGCACATAAAAACAAGTTAATTGCAAAGTAAGCTCCCCCTCGAGTTATTCCTCACACTGGTGTTTAAAAACCTGAAGGGATCTGGTTCCTAGCACTGCTCTGCAGCGGTGCCAGGAGCACCTACAGGCTGCTCCCTCCACAGCAGGCAGTGTTGAGTTGGAACTGAGCCAGTTTCCTTCCATACAGCTCTATCAACCACTCTAAATGTACTTCATGTACTGCCTCAAGGCATCTTCCCAAGGACTCTGCACACCACTGTGCCATTCCTCCACTGTGCCTGCCACAGCTCAGGAGCACCGTGGTCTTCCCAGCTTCCAGTTCCCTCTTACTTGGTTTGCTGCACTTGGTTGTAATTGCATATTCTTTTGTCTCTTTCATGGCAATCTTCTTTCCTTCTATTTCTTCATAGATTGTGGATAAATACTCTTCTGGCAGGTCTTTACTGTCATTGATTCCTCGATTCATTTTAATGTACTGCTCCTTTGTCATTTTATTTTTTACCTGTAAGAAGGAATAAGTTGGATATCAGATTTTGAATGCAAGTTCCAGGAAAATTTGGGCTTCTATAAGTCTGTATTTTTTTAAATTTTTACCTGTGGACTGTGCAAGTCTGTAGTCAGCATTATAATGGAGTATGCCAAAACATAGGCAGTGTCTGCACTAGCAAATAGTGTCTGCCTGAAGGAGGAAAAAAACCCAAGGTTTATAGACTCCCAATTCCTCAATCCATTAGCTCCTTTCATATGCAAGAAAAATACCCAGAAGTGCTACGGATTCAATCAAAGAGCCAACAAACACTGAAGCCAGCCATCAGAAATGCATCAAACCCCAAGCAGTTTAAAACACAAATAAAAAAGAGGAGGGGAAAGCACATCATCTTTGCAATATTGAAAGCTAGAGGTGACTGAGATTTTCAAGTACATTCCCTACCAATTACCTGAATAACAATAATGTATAATCTTAAAAAAATTAAAGGACAGTTTATTTTTCACTCAGAGTTTCATAAAGACTGATACAAAACCAACCCATGATACACCAACTGGACGAAGGAAAGCCAACTAACTAAGCCTGACTAAGCTTCAGTGCTTATTGCATTAAGAACAATAGCAACTTTTCCTATTTGGTATCAAATATATACATATACACATTTTGTTCCACATCTAACAGGCAAGCAAAAGCATTGTAACCTCCTATTAGCTGTTTATGTCAAGAATTTTTAATTCTAGTCATTTCTACTGGTTAATACTGTTTTTTATACTTGACTGATCTACATTTGTCTAAAATTGTCTCTGCATTAGCTGTTGCATTTTAACATACTTAGGGCTTTCCTTTTCAAGTAATTCCTTCTAGCAAGTACTTGGGATTTAAGGAAATGCCATCAGTATCCTTCCTACCCAATACCAGCAGCAAGATCTTCTCCTCACACAAGACTGCACACATTCCTGGCATGAGCTTAGTCTATCCCCTGCCCCTAAGGGCCACCCAACAGCACAGCCAGGGAATGTTCTCTGGGCATGATCTGATGCTAAGGGGTTGAATTACCGTTGGTTGCACTCAATGTATCTAGCAGCAAACTTCTCCATCAATCTATCAATCTTCTGGGCTTCCCCCGGCAGACGAAAACCTTCCAGAAACGTGCGCAGAGCAGAGACAAAGTCCTTTCCACAGAAATCAAGCTGATCTACGTAGGCATACATCACCTCCTTGTTAAACTTGCTGCTTTCCCCAAGGAATTCCCCTACCTGGGTCTAAAAAACACAAGAGACAGTTCTTAGTGTGCAATCCAAGTGCCAACTCTGGCAGAGGATTTCCAGACCAAGACTTACACAGCTCAGCTCTCGAAGCTGGCACACCACTGAGCAGGCAGAGCAGGTGATGGAGGGGTGGAGAGGGATAGGGGTACCAGATATGGCCCTATGGCCCCTCAGTCTGCATCTTCCTGCTTTCCTCACTGCCAAAGGCAAGATCTGCATTACTGCAGAGCCAGGGAAAGCTGCACTGTGCCCAGCTGCACACGCAGCAGAGAATGCTTGGCCACTGCAGCACATGATACTGCTTTGCTGGCAAGGGACTGCCAGCAACTGACACTACTCTGTCCCCCTCCAGCCTCCAGGGACAGTAAAATGCACATCCCATGGACAGGGAACCCTGCACTGTAACACTGTACAGCACTTCACTGTAACAGCACCTTGCTAAGGAGCCTAGGACAGCAAGCAAACAGCAGCTTTGGGATGAGATGTGTCCATGGGGAGCCTTGCACGCTCATTTCTCTAAGACATGAACTCCAGAGCAGGGGCACACAGGCACCAGGACAGGGCTGAAGGTACTGGGGCAAGGGTAGTCATTGTGCTGTGTAATCTTACAGAGCAGAGGCGTTCCTCTTGGTGCAGGAACTGTGCCAGGTCCTCTGCTGTACTGCCAAGCATTCCCTGCTCCTGTAGGTACTGTATCCCTCTCTTTGGCTTTTTATTAAACCTGTTCAGACAAAAACATCAGAGAATCGAAATACAACTAAAAATATCACAGCCTATAAAACTTCAGTTTTACAGTGTCTTCATAAATCAAAGGTTTTGTGGTCTAGGTCCATGTCTTCAAGTTAGGAAAAAATTTAAGAAATGTGTAACAAATCTATCACCTATATCACACCATAGGCTCCATCTCATAAGGTACATTGAGTTGCTGATAACCTTAGAAATTATTGCTGGAAAACTCCAAAATTCACCTTTCTGAACATTAAAAATTAAAGACTTTACATGAAATGTTAAAAATATTGCTGTTCAAAACTTGTCCTAGCATTTACAGACATGAAGACCTTCAAATTAATGAAAAAGAAGAGAAGCATAGCTGCACAATGATTTAATTCTATAAACACTATTTCAATAAATGAGAACAAATCATGTAAGAGCTGCAAGACAACTGTGCCCCTCAAATCTATTTCTCTCTAGATGTACACAGTCTAGTGGAGCTAAGCCAGCAAAAAGGAAAGCTGTGAAAACCCCTCCCACTCCACCTAGGATTTTATGAAATTCCTTTTAACTGTAACAGCTCCAGCACTGTTTTTTTACAACAGGAGGTGAAAGTCTTCAGCATTAATATCAATTTGTAAGTGTCCCTACAGGTGTGAGACCATCAGAAACAATACATTTTATTACTACTGAACTTTAGTTTTCCTGTCATACTGGGCTTACAGTTCTATCCCATGTTCAATTATTTCCTTTTGTTGCTTGATGACTTCAAATTGCTCTGGATCATCTGGGATAGCAGTCTGGGTACCAACACTTCCAACTCCTGAGGACACAGTGGAGTCCAAGGAACTGACACTACTGCGTCTCCCTCCAGTGTCCAGGCATTTACCTTCAGCCATTTCCTGTTCAGATGGTTTATATGAACCTATTTAAACAAGGTGAGATTTAATTTATCCTTGTTCAGTCAAAAGCTTTCAGTTACAGAATTTTTAAGCAGAAATCTGTGAGTCAATATTCTTATTTTACTATGTATGCTTTTTGGCAGTCTTTTGGCATGAAGATGCTCTATTGATGCAATTTAAAATAATCCGACAAAAGGCAGAAAAGCAGCAACATCCATGGAGAAATTCCAGCACTTCAACTTAGTAACTCCAAGACTGGTCATGTCTTGTTCTACATGAGCTTTATAGTAGACAAAGACCAGGCTAAAGCCCATCAACAGAACTCAGTTATTCAAACCAGACACTTGGAAATCAGTTACTGCAACAGCACTAACAACTGTTGGTAAAATACCTCACTTATGTAAACAAATTGTTAGGTACAAGCCTGGCATCCACACTTCTGAATAGCTTCTAAATACTGAACAAACACAAGAATGAAAAGATTAAATAAATCAGTCTCTCCATACAGAAACAATCTTACCCAAGCTAGTCTGATGATTGGGGTTCACATAAAGGTCTTTGCTCCATTCTACCATACATTTTAAAATAGAAACCAAACATTCAAGTCCTTTTTTCCTCAGGCTTAGTTCCTAAAACACGAAGAAGAAGAAGAAAAAATAGAAAAAGAAAAACCAAACCAACAAACCCTGCTGAAAACAGTCTCTACAAGTCTCCCTCCAAGGACTGGAAAAGCATAATCTTAAAAATAAAGTGTTTATGGTGGAAATATAGCACAAAGTCTATGCAAAGCAAACTCCACAGCCAGTACCACTGGTTCATGAGCTCCAGAAAGGAAATCATTTAACTGAGGCAGAGGAAGGCTCGTTTGGTTCTCTCTCCCTTGGCAGTCCAGCTAAAGAGACCAGAACCAGTCTGGTCTCACAGTGCAAACAGGCAGCAAAATGACCAAGTAACTAATGGCACTGATTCAGTGTCCAATTCAAATCATCAAACTCATAAAAGTGAGTGACATCAGTAGGTTACAGGCAGCATGAGCCTCTGGAAGTATCAGTAATGATGCAAAGGCAGCACTGTTTATGAAACCATGGTACCTTATCTTCAAGGCTGTTGTCCTTACCTGTAAAGGTGTCATTCCCAACTCATGCCCACTTCGTCCCTGTGCGATTTTGGACAAATCATTTACCAGACGTTCAAATATATTAGCAGCATTTAAATCACAATCATAGTTAACATAAATATCCACTACACACTGGGCATCTGGAAAATAAAAGGAAATGGAAGTATTAGGATTCTGTGCAAAAAATTTTTAAAAGGAATCAGCCACTTGGAGCAGGCAGTGCAGATGAATCCAGACATTCAACCCAAGCACTATTGGGTCAAATTCAAATTTTCACACTTCAACATTACATGTGGCATTTCTTTTCAAAATAATTTTCATCTGCTGCCAGAAGAAGTGATTCTTTTATACAATGGAAATACCTGCACAAATTCTAGTTAAAGTCTGAATCACCATCCATTTGTGTTCAAAGGAACTTGAAGAAGTCTCTAGAATATTCAGGAAGATCTCTTTGAAGAACACCTACAAAATAAATAAGGTTAAGGAGTTGATGATCTGAAACTTATTAGAACCACATCAAATGTGCAGATTCATTTCTGTTCAGTAATTTCTCTTGAAGAGTAACACTTCATGCATAGTAGGATTTGGATACAGTAGTAATATATTAGTTTAGCAAGCAAACCAAACTAAGACATTAAAATGGAAGTTCCATCTGTCTTTTTACCATTACAGTATTTTGAAAATTACAGCATATGCAATTTATAGATTAAAAAGTCTCTCACCTCAATCTGCATTTTTAAATGGGTCTTAAAATTTGAAAGCAGTGTGAGGAAGATGGCAAGAGAGAGCTCAAATACATCTGGAACAGAAGAGACTCCATTTTTAGATAATGCTACACAAAGATATTGCTTGATTGCATTGATGAACATTTCATGTGTCCTGAAAACCAGACCAGCATTCTGCAGCACTGAGAGAAGCAGCTGGAGAGATACAACCTTGGAACGCAGTTCATGGGATCTAGAAAAAATTCAACATTAAATGTATTTCTATATTTTCTTGGTATATACTTGCATTTGACATTAGCACTGCAGCATTCCTCCCACATCAGGAAGAAATGACTGCTATTTTGACTCATTAAAATGCAGGGGGCAAGAGGGGTGGCAATCAGCCAAGTGATTTTTGAACTTCTACCATCCAAATTCGAATTTTTTTCAGCAATATTAACATCTTAGACTAGCCTAATAAATTCAGCTCAGTGCTTCTTAAGCACATTCCCACCCTCCCATCAAAAGCTTCACAAATACTATAGTCAAGGCCACTCCAGCTGGTAAGATTAATAAGCCTATTATGCAAACCCTAAAAATCTCAAGTACTAAATTTTTAATAATTTGAAGCTATTTTCAATCCTAGATTCATCAAGCTAACTAAACCAAGGGCCTGACAAGTGGATTCTGAACACCTCCTTAACCATACAGCAGCTACTTTACCATCTCCAAAAGCTCCCAGGAGAGCACAGAACAATAAACACAGTCTCCTTACTTGGGATCTGGTGGTCCTTCCCCCAGGGGTTTCATGGAGAGCTTGCACAATGACCTGAACACAAGGAAGGCATCCTTCTGTAGGACATGGGAGAATCTGGCAGCAGCTTGATGTCCAGATATATCTGCTTCCTTGAGAGTAAGAAACACAACACACACCCTCAGTGAGACAAAGAAACAGAGCAATTAGGAGATTCCTCAGCTCCTCTGAGAATCAGCTACAATTTAAACTAAACTTAAACAGGATTTCAAGGGATCTGGATCTTTTCACACATGATGACTGACCCTTTGTCTCTGTCCCCACTCTCTATGAAAATACAACTAATATCATCAATTTCTGGATAGATATTTCCAATATATGCTTAAATTGCAGCTGCTGCTTCCTTTTTGAACCTGAGCAGGACACACACATTAGAGTTTCTGCTCCTTTCTTCCACCAATTCCCACTCTATTAGTTGTCACAATAAAAACATTCCTTCTTTTCTAGATATAGATTGGCAACCAGTGCAGTTATTTACCAGATTATCAGTGGAGGAAACAGACTGCCCATCATCTGGAATCCCATTTGTTTGTACATTTTCATTGCTAGAGCCAGAAAGAACAGTATCTGCAGTCTCTAACATAGGCAGAGCCTTGACAGGTTCTGTTACTTGCTTTTCTTCAGCCACTACAGGGGAAAAAGGAAAAATTATTAAAATCACGCATGATGAGTTTTCTATCCCATGACTTTGCGAAGCTCTGAGCACCACAGAAGTAGCACTGTAAAGGAGAAGGTTTCTCAGCTATCAGCGAAAGAATATTCTTATACAATCAAAACCTGTTCTGGCTTCACAAGATACTTAGTTCTTGTCAAGATACTTAGTTACAAGAATTTTAACTTCCATGACTCTATAATCAATACATATGCAACTATTTTACTTTAGACTTCCCTACCTTTCACAGCTGACTCCACCACATCTTCCAGAATGCCTAGAACCATTTCCTTTCCTCCATCAATTGTTTCCCCTAATGAAACACAGAGACAATTTTTAATTTAGTATTTTCATTTAGGAAGAGGATTAAAATGAAAAACATGACAGAGGCAGAAGCATAAAAATTTATCCGTTTTCTTCAGCAGTTCTCCTTGAAAGTAATTTCTGAAAAATCATTCAAAAATACTAATTGATGTTATTTATGTTGTTTGAATCAAGGCACTGATATTTTTAATGCAGTTATTTTGTCTTTTTTATTTATCAAATGTTACAAACATTCCTAATTTGGATGTAGTATGTGCTGATGACATGGTCTTCACAACATGCACCATTTTTACCACAGGACTTCAATTACCTGAGAGCGGTTCTGTCACTTCCCACATACCACGACAGTTCCTTTCATTACCCTTTACCAACTCGTTCAAGTCAAATTCCATTATAATTCTCTATAGATAAAGCACACATGGTTTAACTGGAATCTAGGGAGAACAGGAACCTTTCTGCAGCTGTTATAGTATAGACACAAGCTGAGGATAGCAGCACACTCTGAAAGTCTAAGGAGAGTCAAGGGAGCCCCATCACTGCTCCTGGAAGCGGCCTCCAAGAGCACTTTGCAACAGGCGGCGGTGAGTGAGAGCAACAGAGCCCGCACTGTGCTCACCTGCTGCTGGCAGGGCGGGGCCCCGGGGCAGGCTCTGCCTCCCCACGAGCCGTGCTGCCGCTGCCCCGGCCGTGGGGACCGCGGCCCCGCCACCGCGGGGGACTGCGGCTTCTGCGCTCGCTCTGCTTCTCTGGACTCCTGCAGCTTCAAAGACACAGATGGAAAGGTTCATCTAAGCACAAAATACACTTAGGGAAATCCTGTCTGGGATGACTGACGATCCTTTGTGAATTCACGTCTTAGCAGGAAAGAGTGAAACTACAATCACCTGGCCGGTAAGATAAAAAAGATACACTTCAAGTTTATTTGAAAAGCATCATTTGTTTATCCAATGCCATTTGGCAGAAGCTACGGTGTGAAACCTTGTTATCAGCAGTGCATGTCACCTTTTATTTTCAAATCAGCTAGTATTCCTCACTGCAGGATTTGACAGGTTTTCTAACGTGACAAATCAACAGACATGCAACTACAATGACAGATACATTAGAAAAACCAATAATAATAATAAAGTTTTCAGTCATTTGCAAGCCTAAACATTTGAGATGAGAAAAATAATAGCTACTTACAGCTTGATTTTCCATCCGTGTAAAAATGACATTTAACATCTGTGTCAGGGTTGCTTTAGCAGTTGTCTGGTTAATAAGATTTTTACTGGCCAGATAGATGTTGTAGCAGGTTCTAACGGTTTGAAGAATTGTTCCTTCATGAATTTCTATATAAGGAGATGTTACTGCAGTGAGAAGAGCCTAGAAAAGTCCATAATACAGTAAAAATGAAACCTAAGCAAGTAGGCAGCAATGCTCTTCATGCTCTTCTTCATACATGTCTTCCAGAATAATCACTGGGTTTGCTACAAAACACAGCTATCTTTTTTAAAGACTTTACAAGCAACAACATTTCAAATCAAAGAAGTTTAAAAGGACTTCCACATCTCTGTTCTCGCCTGAGCTGTTCTTAGAGGGTCTTATCAAAACTAATTTTCCACCAAGGGAGATACTCCAGCTCCAAACTGAAGTTACTATATTCCATAGCTTCATTTCCACACAAGAGCCAACTGACCTACACTAACATCAAGTTGGATTACTGGAAGATCCACAGCTTCCAACCTCAGCTACAGCAGATTTCAGAGCCAGAACACACACCACTGACAGGCATTACCATGCCTTGTTGAGAACATACACTGGCAGCTGTCTGCAAAAATGGCCAGGGGAGCAGACAGGCTTGAACAGCTTTCCATGGCATTGCATCCCAGTTCCAGTCCTGCTGTCAGGGCTGAAAGCAATTCCCTGGCCTGATGGAGGTGGGCACTGTGAACCTCTGAGAGGAGCACCAAGCTGTCTGAAAGATGGCTTGTCTCAGGAAGGACAAGCACCTATAAAATATTCCCTTACACTCTGCTTTCCCAACAGGAAGTACATTTTCCTCCTCAATTCTGCCCTGGTGACAGCCTCCCTGAATGCAGTGACACATGGGACAGTGTAAGAAACGGAGCAACTGGGCCCTCAGTAATATTTCGCCTTTTCTTTTTCCAGTCACAAAATGAAAGAGAGAGAAAGCAAATTAATGTTATACCAAAATAAATCAAATTAAATACCTTAATTATCTGCAGTTGTACTCCTTCATCTGTTTGAGGACCCTGGAAGCAGTTGCAGATGGTTTCCACTATTCGGTCAATCAGTCGCTTCCCGGGAGCTCCGCTGTCGGGAGCATTGCCAGTGATATGCCCGTATGCAATGAGTTTCTAGAGAGAGAGAATGCAGCTTAGATGACCACGTGCTGTTAAGAAAAACACACTTTAGCACAGCATAAAAAGGCATGTTTAGATAGCATACCTCACTTCACCAGTTTTAACCCAAAATTTTAACATCATCTATAGTTTGGCCACCAAATACTTTGACTGCTCGCATATGTGTACAAAACAGATTTTAGTATGACAAAAACTTTTTTTACCCATTCTTCAGACCACAACCAGAGAAAATTTTCTCAACATCAGTCTTTGCCAGAGTGTGACCTCCTCTGTCACATCAGCACCACAAGGAAGTGGAGCAGTGCAGACAAAGCACCTCTACTGACTGGTGTAGGGATCCCCCAGCCCAGCGAAGGGGCTACAGCAGGGCAGCCACCCTCCCAGAGCCCCAGCCAGTGCCCAGGGCCCAGTGCCCCCCGGGCAGAGCCGCTCCTCACCACGGGAGCTCACACCAGAGCTGGGCACTGCAGCTCCCTGCAGCTCACCCACCACACACACCTGTAAACAATCCAGGGACGTACTGACGATGCGTGGAGACTTTGACTGGCAGGCCAGCTCAAATGGAAGGAAATATTTATCTGCTTCAATGAAATTTGCTTTTGGTGGAGCAGCAGTGCCTTCTCTAGGTCAGATAAGAAGAGTTATTAATTTTTCTAAACACGTATATCACAGCAAACAACACTTTCTCCTTTTTGTGAATTTAAAGCTAAATAATGCACAGCAGCATACAAATGTACTGGAGCTTTCTTGCATATATTGTCTTAAACAAAGATCAATTTTCTTTTAAAATCACACAAAACCCACTTCACATTTATTTATATTCTATCTGATCTTCTTCGTATCTTCCTCAGCTTAACTCTCCCCTCACTACACTCCAACACTGTCCCACTATCTGAAATATTGGAAAACTCCTACACAATGATATATCTATCCCTGTTATTCAAAATGGATTAAACAGTGCCCATAAGTGGAACACTAAGCAAAGAGAAACACATTTGAAGACCCATCTGCTCATTTTCAATCACAGCACAGTGCTGGAAAACTTTTGTAGAAATTTTATTTAAGGAATATTTAAATTGGTGTTCTTGATCTAGGTAACAAAGAGCACATGCTGTCAAACAGAGGTATGTGCTGCTCCCCATGATCTCCTATCAGGCTATTGACTCCAATAAAAGGAAGCAGAAAAACGGCACCTTGTAGAAATTTTGCAATTTTTTCCTGGTGAAATTCATAGGCAGTTATGGCTTGAGTACCCACAGCCACAAACATTGTGTAAGTGAAACACACAGGCCAGGCCACACGTTCTTGGCAGAAAGGTGGGTAACTGGGTATTCACAAACTCACTGCTGTAGTATATATACACTCTTAGACTTCCACAAAATTATTCCATTTGTTCTTCTCACACAATGTTTAGAGTAATAAAGAATTTACCTTTGCTTTTCCAGCTCACTTTTTATTTCATCTGGAAGAGAGAAAAAAATTCAAGCCTTAGTTATCATTATCAATAACACAGTAAATAAAGCAAACTTGTTTAAACCCAGTCTTGCACTTCAATATTTGCTATTCCCTTCCTGTAACACCTCAGCTTCAAAGATCAGAGTCACACCAGTTATTGAAAGGTGTATCTCCCCAGTTTCACATTTTAAAAGCTGCTTTTCCCAAACATTCTCAACAAAAGGTATCTTCAGAGCACTCAGGCATAGTATGCAACTTTTATTCAAGTGTAAGTCCACATCACAGAGCACTCAGGTCTGCAGAAGCCTTTAAGCTACTGCATAAACCATGAGTTCACTGCATCCAACCTTCCCATTCCCTGTCTGAGAACCTCAGGAGTTTCTTCTGTCTCAAGAGAATCAATACACAAATCACACTAAGGAACAAGGACTGCAGCAAACATGGATTACAGGGTTTGTACAGGCCTGCTTGTCAGTGAATGGCACAGGAATTAATCCTCACAGCGTGTACTGATTTCCTGAAATTAGCACCAACACTGGACAGAGAAAATGGAAGCAGAACATAGTGAAAACCTGTGTAACTATAAGCTGTGAGTGATAAGCTCCATCCAGGATTGCTGTTCTCTCTGCTGTATCTGCTCGTTAATGAGCATCAGTCTGAGATCCCTCAGTTCCCACGGCACACAGTAATGCTACACAACTGAGGTCATGTTACCCACCCCAGAGTCAGCCAAAGAGACACAGGAGAAATGGAAAGCTCCTGGGTGCACAGTGCTCCCAGCTCTCCTCAAGCCCACCCCACAAACAAGCACAGCCAGCAGCTTTAAAGAACAGCAGTCACTTGCCAGCCCTGCAGAAGCCAAGCCCAGCACTCAGCACTGGCACCTGGGGGCTCCAGGACCAGAAGGAACTTTGCAGCTCTGAGATAGCACAAACCCAGCACCACCATCCCCTGATGTTTTAGGCTTCAGCTGGAGAGGAGACAACACAATGAGGGCTGTTGGTAAGAAGTGACCAAGGTTTTTCCATGCCAAACAGACAACATAAATCTTGCACAGCACCACTTCTTAATCCACTGTGGTTTTCATTCCAGGATCCAGCTGGCCTACCAACAAGGTGACTAGTCAGAAACTCAGTTCAGCATAATTTCAATTCAGGCCTTTTGATTTAATTACTTTCTCCATCTTTAACACCATACTGTGATCCAAAGAGCTACTGAGAACAGCATATGTGACCCACCAATGTATTGTGTCCCTTGTTCTTAGCACAGCCCATTCCTGTAGCATGCAGGAACTGGCTGCTTTAACAGAGTCTCCTGGGTAGCTTCACACCCTCAGAATGCTTAGTCCTGCCTCCAGGTCTTGGCAGAGAAAGGCAGATTTTAGCTACAGCTAGAATCCCAAGTGCAGCAGGATGCCAGGGCCAGCAAAAACACAATTAATGCTGTATTTCAGACAGCCTGTAGAACTAAGGTGTACAGAGCTTTTTCTTAATTAAGAAATTTTTCTAATGCAAAAACTCCACTAAGTGTCCCTTTCTTTCAAGGAAATTGTTTCCTCCCCATACTGATTGTTTTGCAGAGTAAAAAAGATGTTGAATTGAACCTTCACAAAGATTATAGCCTTAAGGAGACATGATCATGCCCATCTTTACTGATACTTGTCCTAGATCTTGCACTGGAAAAATAAAGCAAGAATAACATCCCACAATAGAGCAACAACAGCTTAACTCTCAGAAGTGCCATATAAACAACAACAAAATCTAACCAAGGCCTGACCAAGCTTCCCGCAATTTTATTATAGTAAAAGCTTTTCTAAAGCCATATAAAAAGTCTTCACCACTACAGCATTATAATAGATAATGTTGGCAGAAAATAACAAATGAAAGGACAAAAGGAAGCTAGAGGCATAATTCTGCTACTGATTGCATCAAAACAGTTTGAAAACCTCCACGTCTGAAGTACTCATTTGGTGGTCTGACCATGACAAGTGAGTGAAATAGTTGCCTAATTGAAGTCTGCTGCCAGGAACAGCTTGCCAGGTCCCAAGCAGGCACTGGCAGATTCCAGAAACTGCCTGCCACTGGTCCTGCTCTCCTCCAGTCACAGGAGGCACAGTTCAACAGCAAGGGGCACACTCAACTCCCCCCACAGCTCCAGAACACAGTCCCAATTTTGGTCAACATCTGATCACCCCAGCACGATGCCAACCCCTCACTGGGTGCTTTAGGTACCAGAGCTCCCCATCTCTCCCATGGCATCTCCTTCAGCCAGAAACACCTCCAGCCCCTGTGCTGCCCACCCAACAAACGTCCTGCAGCATTCCCACCAGGCAACAGAACTGGAACAAGAATGGCCTGGCAGCAATCACTTCCAGAGCTTCTGGCCATAAAGACAGGATGAAGCTCACACTGAGTAGCTGCCTTTCTGTAGCAATGGATGGGTTCAGTTCACTTGTATTCAAAACTACACATCAAAACAGGACATTTGTTGTCTGCCTGCAACTCGACGCCTGCACCCTGGCCGTAGAGTCAGGCTCGTGTCAGTGGCAGCAAGCGAGCTCCTGTGCAGAAAATGGCACAAGGACACAGGCCATGCCCTTGCACAGCCCCTGCGAGCAGCAGGCAGCAGGGCCAACACAAACACGGGGAGGAGCAGCCCCGGCTTCCCCCCCCCAGCACAGCAAACCCCAGCCCAGCAAAGCCCAGCCAAAGCCCAGCAGGTATCGATCACAGCCGGCTGTACAGAGCCCTCCAGAGAAGGGCCAGGGGAACCAGAGCCTCCTCCTTGCCCCAGGGTCCTCTGAACACACTGCCCATCTGTACAGAGCCCTCCAGAGAAGGGCCAGGGGAACCAGAGCCTCCCCAGCGTCCTCTGAACACACTGGCCAACAGGCCAAACTGAGAAACACAACTTATTTTGGACATTTGTCATTTACACACAGAGACTTCCTAAACAGACAACCAGATTCCTAAGTGAAGGCACGGTTGAAAAGATTTTAACTTGTTAACAAGCTAACTAAACAAATTCTGTTGTTTACAAAGCTTGAAGGTATGTATGTGGAGCTGCCCAGGCTAGCAAAGAAGGCTGCAGAACCAGGGTGGCTGCACAATATGTCATTAAAAACAGTCCCAGTAGAGCAGGAGTAATAGTTTATGAGAGTGACCCAGGTGCACAATGAGCATTAGTCTAATATGAACTGCTGGGGTACAGACTGTCAGTATTTCACTGCAAATTTTCATGATAATTTCAGTAGATTTACTGAGAATCATGGGTACCTGGAGCTTCATGTAAATGTAAATGCCTATCAAACAACAATTTTTATACAATACAATGGTCTGTTTAAAAAAATTCTTTAAAACACAGTTTTCTAAAGCTGAGCAAAACAGCTTCTCTGTTTAAAACCCTCCATTTCCCCCAGTGTCTCCTGGGGTTTACTGGCACTACAACTACAGGAGAGAGGAGACAACCGTTACAGCTACTGATGAGGCAAGAGACTGAATGAAGGAATCCATTCAAACTCTGCTTACTTAACATTAACGCTGTGTATTTCAAAGGAGGGGGTGGAAAGAGGCAAAGAACCCCAAAACCTCAAAAAAACACACCCCTGCAAAATGGTTTTGTTCCTTTTTCTCCACACTTCTTGTGTTTCTGTCCTACTTGCACCTATGTTACTTCTGATTTCTACAAGGTCATGTGTATTTTGCAATCCAAAACTGATCAGTGTTAGTCCAGTGAAAGGACTGAACAGGGAAAAAAGGGTAGGAAGAATTTATATTTAGAACAATTACAGCAGATTAAAATCACAATTAAAGAATACCTCTATTTCCTAGACATGAGAGACAGCAACATTCAGCAGTCATTTACTTAACCTCTCAGGAGTTACATGTACAAACCAATACAGAACTCACGAAAGAAAACAAGAGCATCGTTCCCACAGTTAGAAACTTCTTTCTCTCTCACCAAACAACAAATGTAAAGCACAGGTAAGTAACAGAAACACCACTGCAGTAACACCACAGCAGAAACCATAGAAACAGGTTCATTTCCATTAGACATCTGTAAAACACACCAGTTTCTCTCTATTTGGAAAAACAATCAAATGTAAATAAAAGAAACCCCATTCCTGTTGGCAACCTAAAATGATCAAATAATATTCACCAGAAGTAGCAGAGATCCTCCCATACAGTCATCCAGGCCCCTAACAGTTGGTCAGCAGAAGGTTATCTCCCTATGCTGACCTCTGCTTTAGCCCAGGAGAGCCCAGGGACTCTTTCAAAGCAAGTTTAGGGAAGAAATGTCCAGCATGACAAGCACCAGCTCCCCTCCACCACCGTGCACCTTAGAGCACGCAGGCAGGGCACGGGCAGAACCAAGGGGCAGGTGCCAGCAGGGGCTTTGCACAACACTGCTCCCAAAACCATCCACTGCAGTGCCTCAGCAAACACAGATCCTCACCAGGCATCTGACAAGGAAGTTCCCTTTCTCAGCCTCTAAACAGATTTACATAGCAGCAAAACAGGTTCTCAGTCCTGTAAATGGGTTCAGTGCACGTGGGGGCAGTTGGGGAAGAGGTCAGGAAAAGGAATTCACTAGGAAAAGCAGTCTCTAATGCTGAGGCTCTCTCTTGCGTTCCTCTCTTGCTCACAATGCCAACTTTAAATAATAATTAAAATACCCTTCCATCTGGTTGTCCTTCTCTGGATCTACTGTCACTGCAGGGAGCTCCTGCAGATCTCCAGCAGTAAAGAGTGCAGGGAGGAAGATAAAAGTGGCAGCATTTCTTTAAGCTCACTCTCACTCTGCCTGGGACAGAAGTTGCATCTGCCCAGCCTCCTTGGGTACCCAACCTGTCTTTTCTTCTGTCTTGGATACGCTAAATGTCCCAGTTCAAAGGAAAATATTGATGAGAAGCAACCAAAACTGAAAGAGAGATGTCACTTTTGCAAATGAAGAAAGGCCCACAGAAAACTCCAGCTGCAGAGCTCCGCTGTTCTACTCGGTGGATATCTTCCCTCTCTTTGATGCACCTGTGTTGTCAGAACTTTTAACATAGACACCTCTACATAAGCTTGTACTTGCAGATTTCAGGACCAGTCCACCAACTTCACAAAAAGTGCTTTCAGCTCTGAAAACATCACAGATATTACGTGTGCCACAAAGCCAACACTCCTTAGCCAGTCCCAACACGACCTGGAGATCAGAGGTCAGATTTAATATACCGGGAAGCTCTAGGACTCCGTAAGCTGAAGGCCTTAAAAACTCGTTTCCTAATCTAAAAGCTACAATTAATTTTCTCAAAACCAAACTGTTAAGACCAAATCCCTCCTGTTTCACACCGAGACCAGAATTTAATAAAACAGGTGTTTGGGGGCTTTCCCCTCGTATTTGCCCGTCCTGTCCTGGAGAGAGCAGTCTCCCTGCGCTCCAAGGTCCCGAGAGGATCCCCCGCACCCTGCCGGGCCGCGAGGTGTAGGAGACGTGTACCGGAGGGCCGGGCCCGTTCCGCCGCCGCGCCCCGTGCCCCGTGCGGGCCGTGCTGGGCCAGGCCGGGCCGACTCACCCAGCGCCACCTGGCAGGCTGTCCGCAGCTGCCCGTGCTGGGGCCGCCTCGCCTCCTTCTCGGCCAGGATCTTCTCCAGGGCCCGCGACACGAACATGCTCTTAGTGCGGGCGTCCTGCTCGCGAGCCGGTGGCTGCATGACGAGGCCGGGAGCGGGGCNCCGGGGCCCGCGGCACCACCCGGAAGGGCCGCGCCTCCCTCCGCAGCCGCGCCGCCGTCACGGCGCCGCCATGTTGGCACCATCACGTGACTCGGCCCGGCGGGGGGTGCCGTGACAGGACACGGGGCGGGGCTGAGGGCTGATCGGCAGTCCGGGCGGAGCCGAGGCTGAGGGCGGGCTCAGGCTGTGGGCGGGCCCAGGCTCAGGGCGGAGCTGAGGGCGGAGCTGAGGGCGGAGCTGAGGGCTGAGCTGAGGGCGGAGCTGAGGGCGGAGCTGAGGGCGGAGCTGAGGGCGGAGACGAGGGCGGAGCTGAGGGCGGAGACGAGGGCGGAGCTGAGGGCGGAGACGAGGGCGGAGACGAGGGCGGAGACGAGGGCGGGCCCGGGCTGAGGGCGGGCCCGGGCTGAGGGCGGGTCGAGGGTGGGCCGCCGTCCCTGCAGGAAGGAAGCTGTGGGTTAGTGACCGGGAGATCTCTTCGGTGGAACACTCGGTTTTATAGCACTTCTAACCTAAGTATCTCGCCATTCGCTTTATTCCTGTTAACTCTCACACAGTCCTGTAAAGAGGCGTGGAGAGGGAGCACATGTGAAAAAGCCAAAGTTGTACATTAATGAGGACTCATTAAAATTTTAATTTTCAGTCACGGAAATTAACCCTCCGTTAATAACCTTATACCAAATTGCATCTTCTCCCTTTACCCTTTGCCTAGATGGCAAAGCACCTCACAGCCGAAATGCAATTCTGGGCTCCAAAGGCAGCCCGCTCTGAGGCAATAATCCAAATTTACTGCACAGACACCCTCCTCGCTCTGTTCACCATCACTGCATGCAGCCGTCTCTTCCACCGAGTTCCACAAAGGCCTCCTTCAAATTCAGTTGGTCACATCTAATGGAGAATACAGGAGCACATTCCGTTCTCCAGATTGCAGGTTTGCTTCCTTTTCTTCAAACAGCAGGACTCTGGACTATTTAAAATGTCATTAATGAGCCTTTAGTGTCGATTTGTCAAGAACTACAATTTTTGTCCCCAAAACCACTAACAAAGTCTCCAAACACCTGTGAAAAGCATTAGTTTAGTATTATTTCTCGGGGAAAATTGACCAGTGCTTGTATTTTTAGACATATATTTTCTAAATGTGCTCCCAATCAGAAATTACTGAAAACCCAACCCCCAATGCACAAGTCTGGACACGTGATCCTCCTTTCACTTACACTACTGCACATTAATGGTAATTCTACTGTTATCACTGAAATTACAGTGATGCAGAAGTGACATAACTAAACGACAAATAGGCCCCTGAATCTTTTTTGAGAGCTGCTGACTTAGTTATTGACACAAAAGGAGGCTGTAATTACTGTCAGCAGCACTGCAGAACTAATTAAGCAGCAGAGCTCTTCACGTATTGTCAGCCAAATTATCGGTTCTGATATTAGGGTTTCCATTGTGGGACAGGATTAGTTCTCAGGAGAGAAACAAACGGATACAGGCTAGGTTTTAGAAAATAGATTGAACAGATGGTTTAACAGAGAGTTATAAAAAAATTCTATCAGGCAAAACACCTGTTCCTGAAATTCTAGAGCTGCATCTGAATTCCTGGGTGTAGAGCCACACTGAGGTTCTGGTTTGGATTTCAAAGAGCCCAGAGTCAGCACCAGGCCCCGGTTACTGTGAGCTCCCTGATTGCCAGTGGCACATGAAGAACACAGAGCTGGGGGTGGCACGCTCTCCTAGGGAAAGTTTGGTTATAGCCAAGGGCTTCTTTCACCTGAGCACCAAATGGGCTTTGCAGCACATGGCAAAATGTCTCAGTGTCTCGCAGGCCACAGAACGTCTCCATCACCAAAGAGTTCCAATGTCTAATTCAACCTGCTCAGCACACGGCGCTCTCCTTACACTGACATCACTGTGTAACTAAATGCAGTGAGAGAATAACGGGGTTGATATCATTTGTATTTTCAAATATCCATTTCCTCAAAATATTTCAAGATTACAGTAGCTATTTTTCTGAGGGAAGAATGTGAGTTATTTGACTAATTCAAAGGTATCATAGCCCAGTCCAGTGCTGCTACTGAGCACAGCACCGTGCTGCAGAGCGTAGCTGCATGGTCTGTGTCACTGGCTGCAGGCAAACAAAGAGAGAGAGCCTTTCCAGTGGGAGAGGAGGCAGACCGAGGGGGAAGAAATACATGTATCTGCATGCATGTGTTTGCCAGTGGATTCAGTGCCAATTACAAGAATTACTATTAAACTGCTATAAATAGCTCATTGTGTCTGTAGTGTGAGACATAAATCATGAGCAAACAATGCCTAACAGGTGGACAGAGTTCACAGCTTGTATGAGCTACTTCCTTGGCAGGAAGTGTCTCTGGATTTGTGCCCGGGGGCCAGGTGCTCTGTCTGACTAACAGGACTAACCTCGCAGCACTTTCCCACTGGTTTATTGCTACATCGTCTGCTTTAGGAGGGAAACCACACTCTAAAAATAGATGCAGAATGGACAGGAAAATTCTTGGAAAACCACTGTACAGTAGCTTAGTTCCCAGCCAGTCCAGCATTAGCATAGAACTTCTTTTCCCTTCTTCTGCCCATTTTTAATCATTTCCTTCAGGACTGATTCTATTTATTCTGCCTGGCTTCCATCCACTTTTCCTGCTGTCCAGAAATGTACTCACTAATGGATTTCCCAGGGGGGTCCTCATTTGATTCACTATCTCAGCTCTCTAATTTTTTCCAGTTAAACACTGCATGCCCTAGAATCAATAAATCCACATAGTAAAGTGTTCTCCCACTGCTAGCAGTATAATTGAGGTAACTATTAAGTGAGTAATTATACAAATATTCATGCGGTATTAGCAAGACATTTCACCATGATGCTTATAGACAATGCTGTCACTTTCATTCCCACTATTTTCTTCAAATCCCAGACTTGGACCTTCTGTGTCTTCTGACCATCTTACTGCCAGCAGCCTGGCACAGAACTTGCACTCCTGCCCAGAGAAGCTGTGTAATGTGAAAAAAGGACAGGCAATATATCCCAACAGCACCATGCAATGCCATGAGATGAAAAGAAAAATCACTGGGCAGAAGAACTGGAGCTGTTTGTCCCCAGAGCTGGGCCAGGCCAGGCAGGAGCTGCTGCAGCCAGCCCTGCACTGGAGCCAGCCCTGCACCACTGCCAACCCTACACTGCAGCCAGCCCTGCACTGGAGCCAGCCCTGCACCTCTGCCAGCCCTGCACCGCTGCCAGCCCTGCACTGCAGCCAGCCCTGCACTGCAGCCAGCCCTGCACTTCTGCCAGCCCTGCACCACTGCCAACCCTACACTGCAGCCAGCCCTGCACTGGAGCCAGCCCTGCACCGCAGCCAGCCCTGCACTGGAGCCAGCCCTGCACCTCTGCCAGCCCTGCACCACTGCCAGCCGGAGTGAGGGAGAAGTTGGGAAATAAACACTTTTGCCAACTCCTGCTTCTGCCTGCAGAGTGAGAAGCGTAATTGTTCGGAAAGATGCAAATGCAATTGAGTAGTTCCCACACCCTGAGGTGCTGGAGAGGTGCAAGACCCGGGGCTGGATAATCACTGGCTTCCAAATTTCCTGTCGGAGAGGTGATAATGAGACTTTACTTGCCACACAAGCAGGTGTTAGTTAGAGTTGCACGAATCGGAATGGCACAAACCGGCTGTGCCACACTGTATCTGTGTACAGAACAGCCTGCTTTGCACGGCACTCTGCTTTTCACCCGGGTAGGTGTACATGACAGAAACCTGCATTCAGTAAAAACAAAGGAAACAGAATACAAGAGGTTATAATTCCAAAGACTACATCAAATGTTGATGCAGGCAGCTGTGCAAGACTGTAGTTTCACAAATGGCTTTAAACAGATCTGCAGGTGAGTTACTGCCAAAAGAGGCAATCCCATCCTTCTCCCAGCCCTGCCCTTACCACAAGACTGAACACCTCCTCCCATGCCAGCAGTAGCTCTTGGGAGTTGCACACTGAGCCCGTCAGGGAGCAAATCTGACTAAGAAAAGGACCTTTTGTTTGACTGCCTTCCAGTTAATTTGAGCTGGATCAGCTGATCAGTTCCTGATCCTGTTCATCCCAGTATCACAAGGGAAGTGGTGAAAACATGCAGCAATGTCAAAAGGGAAAAAAGGGTAGCTCACACTTCAGTTACCTCAAGTTCAGCAATAAAAACACAGTCCAAGCTACACAGAGGACTAAATGTGTCCCAGATATATGAATTCAGCATTAAAGATAATATATATATGAATGCAAAATATGTGTAGTACATTAACCATGGAGAGAATTTTATACTGGATACAAGATGCACAGAGAGCCTATAAAAGGCAAAATTTTGTATTATGACCAAGCTCTCTATTTTGTGCTGATGTGATATCAAACTGGCTCAGCTAATCCTTAGAAAAGATCTTTAGTTTATCAAATGCAGATCTCCATCACGCTTAGTATTTAGTGGAGAAGAATTCACGTACCATCTCACAAATGCATGTTAGTTTACTCATATATTCCAGTATTTTAAAAATCTGACCAAAATTGCAGGTGCAGACGATAAATGTCAGAAATGACATCTCTGTCCAGCTGCCCTTGGAACACTGGTGTCAAAGGTGCAGGAGATGCAGCAGCACTGCTGTGCTGTTTGCTCCTCTTCCTCCCGCAGCACACGGGGTGGGCACGCTCTGATCCTCGCTGAGCACAACTCACCAAACCCCTGAGCACACGCTGCAGCTGAAAGGCAGCAGGTGACAGACTGAGCTATTGTTGGGGCCAACCCCTGGCCCCAAAATCGTGCCCTTCATCTTCAGTACCACCGAGGTGCATCAGGAAAAGCAGAGAATAGAACTAGAGGGAAGAAGAGAAGAGCAGGTGGATGGATGTCATGTATTCCACATATATTTATGCACCATAAAACATTTTTTTCTCTGATCTTCAACTCTCTGTTCCATGTGGAAGATTCTTTCCAGCTTTAGTTGTGAGAACAACACAAGTTTTGGGCCAGCTACATAATTCCAGCCTCCACTTCTTAATTCCAATTTCTATACATTGCTTGTGCTGACACAGAGGTAGGTAGCTTTTCCTGTTCGATGTACTGGCAGAGGAAATAATGCAAATGCAGTGAGGAAGAAGCAATTTACAATGAAAACAAAAACAAGCACTATTGTTCATGTTATTTTTACTTCATGTACTTACAAAGAACAAAATACAGAGAGTGAACCTTTGCTTGATTGTGTTAGCTCAGGGCAAATACTTATTTGCATACAATCTGCAAAGTCTCCAGCAGCCTTTTTTAATACTTCCCCAAAAGAATAAATTTTGTAAGAATGTTAATTTTGCAGAAAAAAATGTAAGGAGTTGCAAACTTGTAAATGATCTCATATGGGGAAAAAAAATCACTTGGAACAACCCCAGTTTAATTGACTATTTAATCAAAATCTAACAAACTTCCAATTTGCAAAAGAAAAAAAAGAAATTTGCAAAATTTTAAAAATCGTCCTACTTCAAGCATATTGAAGCCTGATGCATCTTCTCTTCTTTAGATTAATATACCTGAGACTTCTGTCAATGTAATGCTTATCCATTGCTGGCTTTAGAGGGTAAAGATCAGATCATATAGCATTGTGTCAGGAATAATAGAAACACTTTTTGCACCTGACTGAAAAACAAAACTGGTTAAAAATACCCTGAATTGAGAAGGACCATTTGATTAATTAAGCCAAAAATCTTCTCCTAGTTCAAGAGCTTGGTGAGAACCCTTAATTACATGATCAAAAATTATATCAGGAAAGAACATAATGAAAATCTAATTATGCACTTTTTAGTACGTGATTAGTTTTAAGTAGGTGGGTATAATTGAAGAAGAGCAAAAGAGGGGAAATATGATAAAAGAAGTGAAACAGACAGTGGAAAGAAAAGAGGTATCAGAGGAGTGAGTAATAGTAAATACAGTCTTCTCTCAGAGTGTCTTCCAAAACTGAATGTTTTCATTTCACAGAATGTATGAAATAGCACACGCTTTCCCCCCAGTTATTTGTGTTTAGAATTTGACACAAATTTGAAACCTATGAAAAGGAAATAAGCTGCATTACTAATTAATTAGTGAGTTCAATAGCAGGAACACTTTAAAAATGTTTTGTCCATCTCCCCTGACCTCATGGGGAGGCTGCAATTCTCTGTTCTCATCGTGTTGCCCCTCTGCCAAGGGAGACACTGATGTAACATTTTACAAAAGCCTGTGTGCAGGTGCCATGATACAGTTTATAGTATCTCCCTCTTCTCAAATCACAAATCTTTTTGTCATGAGGTGCTGTTAACCTTCAGTTTTCTCCAGGATATCAGAGTTATCAAATAAGCAGGGATGCCAAGAAGCACAAGCCTTGGGCTCTGTCTCATGGCACTCACGGGTGGCCTAATGACCCCACAGGGAAAATCTGCGTTTCTGACTGGAAGCTCCTGGGACCTCATGGGAGCCCCTCTGAGCTGGGTCTGTTTCACACATATTCACAGTATTCTTGGGCAGCCACTTCAGATGTAGGCATCGGTTTCCTGTTTTCAAATGGATGTAATACCTGTGTCCTTCTACCACACACCATGTGTCTAATTAAGTGCTTTCAGAGCTTAACTAAATGTATTATATTATCATCTAATCATGGAGAATTCCATCCAACCCTTCCTAGCAATTCTTTTTCTTTGTTCACCATATTCACTCTAAGCCTCTGTTTGTTCCAAGTCACTCTGCTGTCAAGTTACCTGAGCATTTTTATCTTAAACCTATTTTTAGGCTGGTGTTAAAAAGAGAAATGCAAATGCTCCACTGACAGTCTAGGTTCCTGAAGAGTGGGAAGTTAAGAAATTATTTCTACAAAGCTCACTGCAAACTACCTCCATATATGTCTTGCTTGAATATTAATCATTTGTAGAAATCAAAGGGATTAGTTCTTACCTAGAATAAATCAGCAGTGGCTTTAGCAAAATCAGTTATCTGCAATGAATTATATAGGAGCAGGTGAAAAGTGATTCATGTCCACTGCACAGAGGCCAGAGGCAGATTTTAACCACTCACCTGGAAATCTCTATTAACTACATCATTTTGACTGAAGTTTCTAGAATTACTCTGTATACCTACAGATGTGATGTTGGAATTTAAATTAGCTGCTGCCATTCAATAAACAGGTGCTGGAATCAGGGTTTATTCTCTGCTCAGCAGCAGCGTTTTAGACCCTCTCTAGAAGCAGCACACAGACCATTGCTGTATCCTGAACAGGTCCCTGGCACACAGACTTCTTTCCTATCTCACACAAACCTTTTACTGCTGTCTCTCAAAGCAGAGCAGAGCTCCTGTAAGTACAGGGAAGTGCAAGAAAGATGGTTAGCCATGCAAAATGGCTTCAATATGAGGTTAGAGCATTTGAATTTGATGTGGAAAGCACTGAGAGGAAATAAACTAAAGGTCTGAAAGACTTTAAATGGTGAGTAAAGCATAGACAGTGAATGAGCTCTATTTTTTGCAATAACAAAGTTAAGATGCAACCACGAAAATTATCAGGTCTGAAGCAAAAGGATTTTTTTTTAAANGTATATAGCAATCATTAAATATGGAACAAACAGCTAAAGGATCCTGGAAGAGCCAAACATGTATTGAAGGAGGATTCAATGGGAAATAGGCCCATTGTTGCCTAGTAAAACAATGGTCCAGACACAACATCTGGCTCAGGACATTCTTCAACTACCTTGAGCCAGGTATGTCACATGCAAGGCTTGAGTGCCAAATTTGTTTTGGGACCACATTTCAACCAACTGACTGATTTCCCGTGAGTCTTTGGGCATTTCCGCACTGTTTAGGGAAAAGGGCTGTGGACTAGTAAATCCTGAACAGAAATGGTAAATGTGGGCTGTCCCATGGACATGGTGTTTGACAGTCATCTTCAGAGAGGTGCAGACAGCTCCCCTGGCACGCCAGCACACAGGGCTCTGCACGTCAGTGACTCTGAGCACAACCAGAGGGACAGGCACACAAACACCCAGTGGAGATCAATACAGGAGAGGAAAGTTAAGATACCTTCGCTCTTTGGTACCCAATATTTCTTACTGTCCATGCTTTTCACCACAGAGAGCTTCAATAAACTGTGAAATTGTGGTGTGCCAAGTTCTGCTGAAAAGCTGTATAAACATTTTCATAAACCAAAGCATGAGAGGCTGGAATTTACTTAGCACCACAAAAACAAATGTAGGGAATTGGTGATATAAATCATATATACACTGTCTTCACAGACAGGTCATGCAGAATTTGTAATGCCCTCCCACATTTGCCTTAGTCATCAAGTTGCTTTGAAACTATGCATGAGCAGCAAGTCTCTCATAAGCCAGAAATAGCGAATTGCTTCAAAATTTCCTAAAGTTAACGGAAAAAATCATCTATTAACTTACCGAAGTTCAGAACAGTATGCTTTTGGGAAGCCTGATGAACAGATAGTGTTTTTTAGAAAGGAACAACAGTGGTTAAAGGAAAGAAAAAAATGGGCGAAAGGCAGGTGTGTGGTCTATCAGGTCTTTCTTGCTGAGTCTAAAGAGTATAGCTGTATAAAACAACAAACTCTACAATCACTCAGGATTTCTAGATCTTATTTCTACAGCAAATAGGGTACCAATCACATCTCATACAACTTTCCTAGAGCCTTCAGCAGGCCAAGAGTGAATAACATTCTCTCCCACAAGGCTGACTACAGCCAGTATGCAGACAAACACATCATGGATGATTATTTTCTTTGGCATTGTGATACCATGGGGAGACCTCACCACCTTGCTGCTACTGGGAGAGACAACATTAAAATGTAACAGCTGCAAACAACTTACAAGCACGTGTAAATTAAATACATCTTCACTAAAAACCTCAAATTCATGCTAATTGATGTCAGACTCCTTGTAATTGACTGCCTGACCGTTTTACAGAGTAGCAGCATTTTCTTGTTTGCTTTTGAAGTGCTCACTTGAAAACACATATTGGCAGTAAAAATTCTCTTCAAAACTCAGCAGTAGTTGTAAACTACTTCCTTTTAAAAAATATAAAAAATTAAAACAAAGCTAAAAGAAAACAAGCTAGAAGGAACATATTTCAGGTGGAGTTTCAGTCAGTTGTCGTAGAGCAGCCTTTCAATAATAAAAGAACTTGCTGGCTAATTACATATTCTTTTTCTTTAAAATAAAAGTCCATGCTAGCAACTAATAGAATATCCCTTGAAAAGTAAGGATTACGTGTAAGTCGGCAATAATTTGGACTTTGCCAAAATGAATTTTCCTACAGCCAAAAGAAAACACTTTCTTTAAAAAGAGTGAAAAATCTGACTTTAATTTTAATGGAAGCCTTTTTCCTTATCATTTTAATCTTTCTAGTCACAAGTAACATCCTTTTTTAAATCTTTACACAGTAATGCTTTCAATACTGCCACTAAAGCTAGAGGAGTGTTCTGAAGCTCTGTAGCTTGTACACCATAGTGACAAAAAGGCACTCACCCTCCATGGAGGCATCGCTCCCACAACTTCCTACTTAGGCTCTGATGGGCTCCTGTCTCAGCACTTGCTACAGAAATTAAATTATTATAGGATTTTTGAGGAAAACACAGGAGACAGACATAGCAAATTAACAACTTTAACAACTTTCTCACTCAGCCACAGGGTGGGGACGTAGCTTTGGTGATGGCGATTTCTCTGAACAGGGTATATTGTTATTTAATTAGAATCTTTTAAAATAAAGTCTTGCCCCCTGCCTCTTGCCCCAAACAGAATTAAAACCATTTCATGATTTTAAAAAAGAGATAAACTGGACACAAAATGAGTAAATAAATGAAAACGCTGCAGTGATTTTCAGAAGAAAACGAAATGTTTAATGTAAATAACTTGAAAGCAAACCAGTGAATTTCGAGTCTGATCTCATCTTCTGGAAGTTCTGCTTCCCTGTCCATGTCCCAGAGCTGCTCGGCAGCGCTCTCCACATCCCAGGGAGGCTCCCAGGCCGCTGAGATCCGCCCAGAGCCCAGAGTCACGCAGGCCAGTCCCTCCCCTCGGGGCTTTTCCCTGGGATTCCTGACACTCAGAGAGGTAAGACCTCTCCCATTAGTTCAATTTTGAACAATTGTGTTTCAGACTGACTGGGAGAGAGGGAAACATTTGTCACTGCTGAGGACGCAGAAAGTGCTGCTGCAGGGTACCACAAGACCCATGACAACTGCACACCTTGACCCAAGCGTCAATGTCTCATTTCCCCATGTCTCCTCATTAGGAAGCAAAATATTGACACTTAATAAAGACGATTTCCACACCTAGAGCTGAAAGCATTCGAGATATTTTCTTTGTACTGCAGACTTGCAGTCTGTTGCAACAGTGTCTTGACCCAAGAACTGTTTTCTCATCCTATGAAATACCAATGAAGCCTTGAGATGACAATTGGGTATGTTAGACTACCAACATTTCCCCCTGAATAGAAAACTTAAAAATCTGAATAATGATCAGTCAAATCAGAAGGAAAAAAAGGCCATGTTGAGATAAGAAAAGCTCAAGAGGTATCTTGGTTTAGTCTGGGGAAGATGACAATTATTATATTATTTGTTACATTTAATTTTGCTAAGTTTACTTTTTAAGGTAGTACAGCCAATAAGTGTCTCTATTATTACGCCTCTTATGAGTGCACATTATTAACATTTTTTAATTTTCCTCTTGAAAGCTTTTTCCTTAATTAAAAAAAAAAAAAAAGTATTTGTAGTTTGACAAAAGCCTGTCAGTGTTCTTGTGGGGGAATGAAGATATTTGGGAGACTCTCCACCGGTATGAATCAAATCAGCTTTCTGGGAATGGGGGGAGTAGTGCTGAATTGGAGCCCTCAGCCTGGTTTTGCGTTCAGTTTGCCCTGTTCAGCCCTGCCCTTACGCTTTGCACAGACAATTGCAATCAACTTAAAACCTCTGCATTTTGCATTGACAGCGACGAAACACGTTTTTTGTATTTGTTCTCTGTTGGCATGGAGGTCTGTGATGCCCATTGTGCTGTGTGCATCCCTGTGTAACAAGGGCGCTGTCTGTGCGACCACCCCTCAGCGGGTAGGGCACGGCCTGAAGGGCTGGGGGCGATTCCCTGCTCGTGCAGGGAGCCGTGGTGCGTTCATCGCGCTGCGTTCATCGCGGTGTATTTGTTCATTGCGGTGTATTTGTTCATCGCGGTGTGTTCATTGCGGTGTATTCATCGCGCTGCGTTCATCGCGGTGTATTTGTTCATCGCGCTGTGCTGTGTTCGTAATTAGAGGGGCGAGGGGCGAGGGGCGAGCTCCGTGTCCGGCCGCGCTGTGCGGGCTGTGCCACCGCGCTGTGCAGGAACACAACACTCTGTGAAGGGCAGCGGGGCGAGAGGACGAGGCGCTAGGGGTCTGCAGCGCACGGGGGTGAGGCAGTGAGGGAGGGGGTGAAGGAGTGCGGATGTGAGGCGGTGTGTGCGAGAGGCTGTGTGTGAGGGGCTGTGTGTGTGAGGGGCTGTGTGTGTGTGAAGGGCTGAGTGTGTGAGGGGCTGAGTGTGTGAGGGGCTGAGTGTGTGAGGTGCT
>VWYP01020592.1:101007-254319 GCA_013400435.1 Pycnonotus jocosus | reverse complement strand
CTCTGGCCCCCGGCGCGGAGCGCGGGCAGCCCCGGCCCCCGCAGCGCGCCCGGCCCCGCGGATCCGGCAGAGCATCTGCGCTCGGAATGCCTCGTCCCCTTGGCTGTTGCTGGTTAGAAGCTGCTTTTGCACCCACTTGGAAAATCTACCCTTACTGTCGGTTATTTATAGATAAATACTGTAAATATATCTTTGTTTAATGGTAAACATAAATTTGTGATTGTGCCGGGGGTGTCTGTGCATGTGGAAACAATTATACCTGCCTCTGAAATTATTCACGGGCTAGTTCAGAAGAAAAAAAAATCCATCTGGATATTTCCATTTTCCTGTATAGGTTCTAAATGTGGAATTCATCTGTGTACCACCACACTCCTGCAAATGACTAGAATAGCCTGCAGTAAAAGTTACTAGATAACAGATATAGCATTAAAAAAAAAATAAACTAGTGATCACACAGAGATCAAAAATCAAAGCAAAGGAAGTCTGTAGAGATTTCTGAAAGGTTGGTCAGGGCAGAAATTCCTTCTAGTGTTTTCCTAGATAAAGACTAAACTCTGGTTTCATCTAAAAGGGCTTAGACCCTGGGTCCCTTTTGACCTGTCCTTCTGGAAAGATTTTTGTTTGTTTGTTTTTAAAATCTATTTGTCTTCAGTGTTTTTCAGATTCACCAAAGTGGCAAACTGTCTAGCATAAAAGATAAATTACAAGGATGTGATTGCTTTATGAACTAGTCTCTACTTGAACCCTCCACTTCTCTCTCCAGTAGTTGAACTCAGAGCCTTTAATTTGAGTTTTCCAACTGAAGTGCCAGTTAGCTTCATTTAGAACTGTGGTTTTGTCTCAGTGTGAGGAGGTTTTCTTCTAAAAGCTATAAGATGTAGAAGAGCCCCACCCTACAGACAAAACAAAACCAAAATCCCTCAGAAAACTCCTCTGTCCTAAGTACTGAATTTGAGATTTTGTTAGCTGCAAGCTAGAAGGTAGATTCAAGCTCCATATATTTTTAATTCTGGCTCTTACAGATAAATGTATTCGCAGTGTTAGCTAATGGGATTTTCATGTATTAAAAAACCAAAACAGGTCTTTTATTTATTTGTATTCACTAACTTGGTAGTTTTCATTGGAGCAGTAGTGAGTAACACGCCCCAGGTAATGGCAGGAGAAGATCCTGACAGAGGGCACTCGCTGAGGTCTTGGCTGGCACTGCTGGCAGTCAGAGCCCTTCTGAGGCTCTTTGTCACCAGCTGTAGAGTGGCTACAGTATTGTCTTGTGGTGTTGGTTCTGGAATTGCAGCTTTACCCCCCTGCAGAATTTGTGTTTCTGTAATTGTGTTTGAATAAAGCACTGAGGGATAGAATGTTTCTTATCTCTGGGCCTTAGTTTAGAGCAGCATTCATACACAGGCTTAACTTCGTGCACATGTCAAATATTCATGTGCTGTCCTAAATAATGTCAGTTTCTTCAGTCATTGACCTACATCTTCCAGAGTGAATCTCTGTACAGCTGCTTTGGGATAGCTGAATGCTGTTAGCCCCAAGGAAAGGAGCAGGAGGAGCCACTGCAGCGTGAGGGTAAAAGGAGCAGTAGTGGGATGGAATTTTTAAAAATCAAATTTGGAGTGTCAAATATTTCCCGCATAAATTATGTGGATGGCCATAACTTAATCCTTCTAACAAGACAGCCCACAGGAAAGAATCCTGCCCCACCTCCCACATTGGGCAGTGAACACACGTGCAAGGATAATATCATCTCTATGATCACTGTGGTTAGATGCAGTTATAGGCCAAAAGTTTCTCTTTGTGACACTGATGAAAGTACTGCTGTAGCCCTGGGACTCTTTTCTCAGCTCTGCTTGGCGTCACAAATGCAGGCCACAAAACTCGGGTTTGTTGAGCGTGCTGGCATCGCTGCCCAGGAGCCACCCCTCCTGCCCCATGGATCTCTGTTTCCCCACTCGTGTTCTGTGTGGGCAGCACTTACCCAGTGCAAAATAAACATGCACTGTTATGCTTCCTGGGGTAACACACCAGCTTAACACTCCAGTGTGATTGGGCAAGGTTAGTTGTTTTTTCCATAGTGTGAATTGTACTGAAATGGTTTGTACTCTGTATGATCCAGATGTAATTTTGGCTGCACTGAAAGACTGCGGTTCTGTGCAGGAGGGCTGCAGTACCCAGATCTTCTGGAAACTTGTTCTTGTCAAAAAGGAGATGAAACAGATGTGGGGTATGGGTTCCTTTGCTTGAGAAACTTCAATAGCTTGGGTTAAATAAAGGAAAACGAAATCTCATATCTTTTATCGTCATAATGAGTTTCCTCCAAGTAGGCTGGGACAGTTGTGCTTATGTGAGGGAATCTGTGCTCTTGCTTAAATATTTGCTATTGAAGCCCTAGTCCTCATTAAGTGTTCTCAATAAACAATGTTTGAAAAAGCAAACAGCTAAATTCTATGGGTTTATTCAGAGCACTGAAGTTGGTTGCATACAGCAGCTTCCTGTGTTCCCTGGTAATGTACAAGGATCTGTTAAGTATTTAGAATCTTGTAAGTATTTAATACTATGCGGTTGCAAATGAATCAAAGTAATTTCAATTTACTTACTGTATTTTAATCTGTTTTAGGAGATGAATATGTGATCATGTTTAAGGAACAATTTCCTTTTTTTTTTCTTTTTCTATACTTAGAAATGTTTTCCCACTTAGCTGCAGGGGAAAATAGGTTAATTATTAGCATAAGGATTCAGTCCTTATTTGCTTTGCCTAAAAGATTGTGGTCCGTATTTTGCTTTCATAAATTAATAAGGTGAATATATAAAGTTTAATATAAAGTATAATTAAAGCTATAATTAAATAATTAAAATTATGGAACATAGAGTTCTATTTTTTAACAATAAAGATCATGTTAGTCACTGTTAAGAATATTTTATTGTGAGTTGTGTACTCATTTAATGAAAATGCTACAGATGTTTATTTATTTAAATGAAATAGTCTCTAGAATCTGTTTTGCTTCATACCTAAAGCAATTTTGACAAATGCAGTTATATCTGCAAATTTAACTTAGATGTACCATCATTTTTCACTTTGTATGTGATTTGTAGTAATTTTATTCCATTTAATTTGGACATGAGAAGGCCTTCCTAGTCAGTTTAGCTCCTGTTTAGTTTCTGGTACTCCTCTTGATACTTGTATTATATGTGTGTGTGTATATATAATACATATGTTAGTGTGTATTATCTATTATAGTATAATGTATCATAACTATGGAGAGAATGAAACTCAGTAGCTTTACCCTGTGGTTTGTTCCACATCTTACAGGGTGAGATGATCAATTCCAAGGGATATAGCTGTTTTTAAAATAGAGTCTGGATTTTATATTAAATTGTAATATAATACAGATATGATAATATATATACCATTATTTCAATAGTCCCAGCTGTCCCAGATATTTCCTCCAAATAAGGAAGGAGAGGGGAAAACTCTTTTCTACCATCTCACAGCTGGTGACCTGAAGTTACTGATTTAACTATGAATACACATACACAATATTGTATCCTGTCTTATTTGCCATTTTGTGAGGTAAGGTTGGTATTATTGCTAATTATGGAATCATCCTTGAAGAAATGCTGTGTAACTCAGGACTATTAACAGATAATACAGCAGGTATGCAGCTGTGTTGCTGACTGTACTAGTAAAGGCTCATTACACAGCCAAACTTTTTAAGCAGCAGGGAGAACTGCATGGAGTAGATGGAAATGTACTGCTGCTAACATCATTAAAGAACTGCTGATCACAGAAGTGGCAAAGTGGAAAATTGTCAGAACCTAATGGAACTTTAGTAAAAGTTTCGGGAATAAGATAAGCTTCAAAGTAATAAAGGCAGATGATTCTGTTGTAAGTCTCTGGTGTAACCGTAAACTATAAGGATCCTCAGTCTCCAGACCTTAGGATTCAATTAACCCTTTGTCCTCTTTTAACTCTGTAACACATACAGAAATGTTTATATTGTCCTATGTAATTTTGTAAATATTTCTTTTTTTGTGACAAATCACATCAGGTGATAGATAATTTAGTTAGAGTGACCAGGTGCGGGGCTGCCAGCTGCAGGTGCAGCGTCTGCAGGGTGCAGCCCTCAGCCTCCTCAGGCTCCAGGTAACTGTTCTTGCTGGAGTGCCCGTGGGTGTGCAGAACTCATGCACAGTTTGTTGGGGAAAGAAAGCTGGTGGTGTGATTAACTGTTGCATGGTCATTCCACAGAAACCCAGTCAAATCTGACACTAGTATTTCAGTAATTAAAGGCCAGCTCTTAAGTAAGGAGACCCAGGAGCCCTGAGCAATTTCAGACATACTCATTGATCATCATTCTCAGAACAGATGAAATAATGAGTACACAGTAGGTAGCTGACAGGTTTTTAAAGGGTTTTTTTACCATTTTGTAGATATAATCATGAATTACGTGTAAGTGTTGGAGCAGTAGTTATCCAATACACTGGATTGCAGTGGTAGATATTTCGTTGCATCACCTTTTTCCCCCACATTCATTTATTTCACCAAACATTCAGCTCAAACCTGCACATGCGGCTCCCACAGCTTGGATAATTGCAAATATATAAAGCCAAATTGTTCTCTACATTGTATATAAATATGTCTCTTTCATCTTTCCAGAAACAAACCACCAACTTGTAAATTTTCATGTCAGAATGACAGGACGTACTTTTAGTTTGAGCAATTGCTGTTTGTTCTGTGCAGGCATGAAAACAGCAGGAAAGGTGAATTGTTCTCACCAGATAGGTATCAAATTGGATAAGTAACTGTACCAGTACTATTTTTAGGTTTTAGTTTTGTGCATTCCTTTATTTTTTTATAAAAACTACAAGTCCTCTTCAATCCTATCAATTGTATAAACGTTACGTTAGGACATATGTTTATCAGATAAATTAGCCTACATCTACTGACTCAAAATATTTATGTTTTGCTCCCCTTTCTTGCTTGCTTTGTAGGTGCAATTGATCTGTCTCTGGGCTTTTCACTCCACCCATCTTGAAACATGATAAGCATCGCAGGCTTTGTTTGGTCTTTCCCCACCCCCCCCTTCCCTTTCTATTTCACAATCTTGTTTGCATCCAAGATGAGGCTCTGGTGCTCTAATAAGGTAGCAAACAGACCATTTGTCTCAGCTGTGAGCTGTGGTTTCCTGTCCTACTCTGTTCTCTGCCTGTTCGCCCTCAGTAGATACAGATAAACGCTGATTCTGGAGGGTGAACCATATGGTTTGGGTAATGTTGCTGCTTTATTATGGTACAGCTAAAAGAGCACTTGGGGAAGAGCAAGGAGATGGGAAAGGAAATTGTTTGGAAGTGATCTAAATTAGCTTTGCTGATCTGTTATTTTGGGTCAGTTGGTCACCTACAGCCAGTTGTTAGAACTGCAAATGATCAAGATGTCCTTCTGTTTAAAGTCATGGAGCTTTTTTTGTTTTTAAAGCCTGGTTCCTGATGTATGGAAATTGAGGAAGATTACGACTTTCATTTTAAATGACACGTTTGTAGCCCTTCTGGTTGTAAAGCATGAAATGAAGACAGAACATTAGCAAAACAAAAGTGTTCTCGAGTTTTTAGGGGCTTTTGTTATGACTCTTGAATTTGGGGTTAGCAATTTCGCTAGTAGCGTTTTCTATTTAGACCAAGTGTAGTGCAAAATCAGCAGCTAAAGGCTGAAATGCAAATAGATTAAAAGGCTCTTTTGCCCCGGATACAAAGAAAGAAAGTGAAGAAAACAGTCTGGATGTAGAAAGATGAAGAAAAAGTGAGAAATTGAAAAGCAAAACAAAGCAAAGAGAAAGCTCTGAAAATATTTATTCATCTGAGCCTGTGGTCTAGAGAGCCCAGTTTACAGCCATAGGTCTAAGACCAGGGCTGGAGGATCCAGAATGCCCAGGTCCTCTCCGGCTCTGAGCTGTATGAGCTTAGTGTGTCGCTTTGGAAATAGTGTGCCGAGCTCATGCCTTTGGCAGTGAGGCTTTACAAATCAGTTATGTAGGAGTACAGCAGGTTTTTATGTGAAAGATGTTTATTCTTTCTGCACTCTTACAGAATTTCCATGGTGAGAAAATATCCATAAATTCCCTGTGTAGTTTCACCAGTTTACTGCCATACAGGTGAGAACTAAAACACATTTCTTTTTGCTCCCCTTAGCTTATTCCAGCTTGGTGTGCGTCTCACCCTTGTTACCCTTTATCTCAGATCTACTTTGGTCTTGTTACATCCTTGGGAATGAGCTGTCTGACCGCGTTCTGGCTCTGCATCCCTCCCTCCTCTTGGTTGCTGTGTTGTGATCAATCAGCCCTTTTGCCGTTTGTCCCTGCCTCTCATTTCAGGCATGCCAGTTGTTGTTTGAACGTGTGCCATCATCTCTGAGGGAGAAGGGAGTGCTTGGCTGCCCTGGGCTTTCCCAGAGCCGCGCTGGTGCCTCTGCAACAAAGCTCTGCTGCGATAGCACTGTGGGAGCGGAGGGAGGGGAGGGACAGAGTCCCTGAGCTCTGCTAGGAAAGGGCATGGGGATCGAAAAGTGAACCAAGCATTGCAGAGAGCAGAATATTAGAGTTGCTGGGTACATAGCTGGACTGTATGGATCATGTTTGGTTTTACAACATTTTTGCCTGATATTTGTAGGAAGTAGACTGATAGCCATGATGAGAACTTGTTTGTCCCTAAATATAGGAAGCAAAACAGTTTAAAAGCTTTGATAATTTTCCACTTGCCAGGTCACGTTGTATTTCTGCCACAGGCAGGAGTACTGGTTTGCAGGGATGGGAAATGTAATTCTTCAGTTTTACATTGTATCACACAGAATCATGAAATGTAGCCTTGAACAGAATCTTGACAAACCATCCCATCACGTTCTGATATGAAAATATCTTTATTTCTGATGGTTTACCCTGGTGTTTGGATGTTGTTAATATTAGAAACGTCTTCTTAATGCCTAACATAGTGTTTAATCTTTTTAGTGGTCTTTTTTCCTTTGCATCAATCCCTTAAATACTTCAAGAATGGTTTTACATTTTGTTTCAGATTATGCTAAATTGTCAAATTGTTTAGTTTGCTTTCTCGAAAATGATTTAATTTTACTTCTGGTAATTCCTGTGCTGTTATCTGGATTCTCTGATTTATTTGTGTCCTGAACTCTAGTGCCCAAAACACCAGATGCAAGACACTCCCAAGGCTTTAGCAGTACCAAGTGATGCAGTTGATTACTTAACAGGTTTTGTACAGTATACAGAGTATTATTGTCGCAGGAGAGAAAGGTTTGTCTGAGTTTGTACCTGCATTTGGGGACAACTCATTGCTCATAGCAGTGACTGTGACTAGGTCAGCATAAAGCATCTCCGGGAGCAGTCAGGTAAGCAGCCACCCGGGGGCTGCCCTGCAAGTGCAACACTGAACCCTCCTAAGGGGAGCAGAGTGATGTGTTTGCAGCTTTCCTGTGTGCACATCCTGGCACTCCCAGAGGCATCCGACACAGAGGGCTTCTGAGGCTTGGAACAGCAGGATCCCCCAAGCACAGTGCCTGCCTTTGGGCACTCAGATGAGTCTGCAACAGATTAGGCTTTCAAGAAATTACTTATTTCTGTCGCCTGCCTATTGCTTGCTTCAAGCACTTACAAGAAAATATAAAGGGACTGTGTGAATTTCTGTCTTCTTTCCAGCTGTAGAATCCCTTTTCTGTTTTTGTCTCCCCAAATGGATTTCTAGCCTGCAGTGGTAAAGGTCTTGCACAGTTGTAATGTGGTTTAGGATGTAAATGGTGATATATCTTTTGGTTTTGATGAAGCTTGAAATTCCAGTGCAAATGGCAGCCTGTTCTGGTTACCAGGAGTGAGTAGAGCTAGAGACAAGGAAAAGCTTGAAAAAAGCAACCATATTGTTTCTCAATCGGCTACAAAGACTTTGTGTGGAGCAATGCAATTAATGCAAAGCCATCTCATCCAGACTGAAACCTACCTTTGACTGCTCTTCCCTTCTGTATCACAAATTGTAGGTTTGGACTGGGGATTGCACCAACAGCATGCGTGAGATCTGATCGAAGTGTTGGATTTAAATATTGCTGCAGATGAAGAGTCCTGCTTAATTACCCAGTCAGGCATGATTAAAGCTTTCACACCACCTCTGCAGGTGTGATTGAGTCAAGCTGTAGCAGACATAGAGAACTGCAGTGGATCTGTACTGGGACAGAAGCTCAGGGTGGCTGTCTGGTTGGAACACCCGACTTGTGCATATCATCACCGTTCTGTAGATGCCATTCATCTGAAGAGACATTGGCTCCCTTTGAGCTGCAGATCTCAAGAGCAGACTAAGTGAAAACAGCTCTGTGATGAGAAAACAGTTCCTTCACTCTTCCTAATGAGTCTTCCTCCTTGCTTACACAGCTGAATGCCATATGGCAGGCCATGAGACACTGAGTGCCCAAAGCTGAATGTTGCTCAGATGGGCCACTTCAAACCCAGGAACAGAAAGGCAGAATTGACTGGCTTGGCCTGCCTGCCCTTTCACCCAGTGCTATCAGCACAAGAACTTGTTACAAACCAGCTGCCAATGCCACTTCCTACAGCTCTGGAAACAGTGACAATTTTATGTCCTGTATCTTTGAGTTGCAGAGAGGGCCATAGATTGCTGAATCCTGATTATTTAAAGGTTGGTATGAGATAATGGGACTGTGGGACTACAGGAGCGTTTAGGTTCATATGAGGATACTGGGTCATTCTCACTGCTATTCCCATTACTGAAATTATTTTTTCATGGAAGCATATCAGCCATACAAATAATACCTTGTTGGAGTTAATCTGATGTCTCATGACTCATGAAGTAAATTTTGTGACCATTCTTAACCTTTTGTTTTGTACTTCTGGTTTTGCTGTGGTGAGTTGTTGTGCCAACAGATTAATTTGTTGGTTCCCAAACCACTTTGCTTGTCTAAAATGAGGACACTTTTTTTTTATAAACAAATGCAGTTATTTAGTCTTTTAAAATCTTTGTAGACTAGTCTTAATTTATTTGGCTCAGTAATACACTTTCAGTTAAGGAAAAAAAAAAAAAGGAGCAAACCATCTGATAGGCAGAGTGCTGTTTATATATTCCGTGTGGATTTGTCAATTGTTAAGATATCACTAGCTAAGTGGTAAGACCAACATTTCCAGAGCTCCTGCCTCAAGCATATGTTAGGAATTGTTTGACTGGATGTTTTGGGTGTGAAACTTGATGTGATTGAGCTAGGAGTTTGGCTTGCACAGATGAGGCTGCTGGTTTTGTTGTTCAGCAGAGCTGCTGCCAGTGACACCAAACCCACATCCTTTCTGCTGACGTGTCTTGGCCCATGCTAATCCCTGAGAGCCACATTCGCTTTTCCTGAGAACACCTCTTTTACAGACAGGTTGCTACAGTCCTTTGCACACCAGTGACCCTGACTGCTGAGCTTACCACCAAGGAATTGATGCTCATCTTTGGGATCTGAGCAATTTACTAATAAACAGCTTTAAACCCAAGAGTCTCATTTTACTGGATGTCTCTGCCAGATGTTTACTACCTTTGTACATGACTAAGAATGAGCTTAGATTTTAAAAAAGCCTAACAACATCATCCATATCCTCTTACCCCTTCTTTTATCTACAGTAAATCACATTAGTGATAACACTTTTGTCTTGAAAGTTTTGCCTGCTCATGCTTCCGGCATCTTAGCATGGTTAATTTGGAACAGCCTGTCATGGGATACATGAAGGAAATACTTGTCAGGAAAGAGGGGAAAACATAAAAGGTTGCATTCAGGGGTTATTTTGGATGCTGAGGAAGATGACTATGAGAGGAGTTCCCTGATACTCAGTGTGTGTGTGTCACTGGTGGAGAGCCTTGCTTTGGCGGCAGACTCCTGATAAGAACTCAGTAAAATGCAAATTCTTATCTCAGATAGGTGGGTGGGTTTCAGCTACACAGCAGTCTCTGGTCCCATGGGACTTTCTGTCTAATCTGGCAACTGCTTTGAATGCATCACCTCACAGGGAGCCTTGGCTGTTAACCTCATCACTAGGTGGCTAAAGAAGCCCCTTCCATTTTGTATGAAGGGGCAGTAACAGAAGGCTGTAAAAGTTTTTTTTGACTCTCAAACCTGATTCTTAAATAGCATCCATGTTGTGGGGAAATGGACAAGGTCAATGTAGGTATAAATGAGTAGGCTGTGTGCTATTTAATATGTAGGTCACAGAGGAGAAGGCATGGATGCAAAAGTTTACCTGTGTTGTGAGATCTGATCAGTGGTTAATGCCCTGTGCTGTTAAGCAAGAGACTTAGGCTAGAAATGCAGTAAGCAAAACAGTGCCACTCTTGGGCCCTGTGGCCAGCTGGCACGATCTGCTCCTGTCTTGTACCACTGAACAAAGCAGGATGGCTTCGTTCAGTTTGCCTGCTGGGAATGCTCCTTGCCTATCCTCACTGGCACCATGCCTGACAATTGTTTGGGACAGTGCTAGCAGGCTGAGGCCAGAGCATGCAGAAGACATTCTGCCAGTTCTCACCCAGAACTGCAAGGCTCAGGTGTCTGCCCCCCACCAATGGGGGCATGGCCCCAGGGCCCACGCCAGGCTCTGGCACTCAGTGCCGAAGCAGGATCCTGGTAGATTGGAGCTCACACCCAGACCCAGTGCTAGCTTTTCCTTGAGGTGTTGATGTGGATGGTATTACTTCTGATGCTTTGTTATTATATGAAAGTTCTAGGTGCTGGGCCAGAAATGCTGGAAATGTGTTTTATCAGCCTTCCTTAGATTTTGTCATTACTGACTCCTGCCATCATTACTTGGGATCTTTTATTTTCTTTGATCTGTGGGGGAGAAGACAGAAAGGAAATACAGTCTGAAGGGCTGTCAGCTACTTCAGGACGGTGTGAAAAGGAACTGGATGTTACTTACCTAATTCACTGTCAACATTGACAGTTGTCAGCTGAGACACTGTAGACTGAAAGTATTTGGTCCTTCATATGAAGGGTGCTTGATCATTTATTTTCTATTTACTTCCCTTTTTATTGAAGAAAATCAAAGGCTTCAAATTATAATCACTGGACACTTGCATATAATTTTTTAGCTCATATCCCTCTGTGTGCTGGTGGTTCTGTTTGTTGTGTTACTGAAACTGTGCTCGGAAATCAGTTCAGATGGGAAGCAGCTGTTTGTGAGGAGAGGGTGTTGACAAGACAATAAGGGTAGAACAGTGGGGGAAATTTTCCAAAGAGAGCTGGAGAAGTGCATTTGCTTTGAGCACTGGTTTGTCAGAGGCATGATCCTTCAACAGGAAAAGGAGAGATGCATATTGGGGAGACACTTTTCACAGTTTGTCTCCTTTGTTGGCTCTTAAAAATGTACGTGGGAAACTACCACTGTTACAAATCCGTGTCTCACCTTCTGTGCTGGCACAAGTCATCTGTTCACATGAGGAGAATGTGTTCTAAAAACTTGTCAGTAAATAAGTAATGGTTTTCAGGCTATATGGACCAAAGACAGTATTTTGGGGAGGTATAATTGAAAAGGGAGATTCACCAGTTAAGTTACTTGTACCAGAGCAAAGTACTGTGGGGCTTTTTAACTTCGTCATTAAATAGTAGAGGGGACATGAAATACGGTGCATTGAGTGTTGCAGTAGCTGCTTTGCTGGGCTGTTTACTGAGTAGGCCTTCAGCTTTGCCAGCACTGAACTCTCAGGGTTGTGCTGTATTCAGTCCTCTGGCTGTAACATTGCCTCCATGTTCGTGCTTGCTACTGCCTTCCTTTCCAATGATTGCAAAGCCCTTGTGCAAGGACAGATAACCTTACTGTAGGTGGCTTTTTTCACTTCTGTGCATTCATCCTTCCAACACTTAGAAGAAGCATTTGCCAGAATAACTTAGATGTTAGGGAGCAAGAGCAAAAAGCATTTAGAAACAAAATTGGACCACTGAATTGAAAGTATAACTTTTGAACTAAACACAATTGGAAAGAGTATTGGTTTTAGATGAATGGAAGCACAGATCAATACTTCTGTACTGAAATAAATACTTCTGTGGTCAGAATGGGTCACTAAGACATATGACATCCTTACATAATCTTTCACTATTCACTAGCTATGGTGGTTCTCTGAAAAAATCAGCTGTGGACTGTTCCTGGTGTTATAAATTAATACTTATGCACAGTTTTTATTACTTTGCTTTGATTTTTCTTGATTGGTTTGGTTTTGTTGGTTTGGGCTTTTTGTATGTTTGCCAAATGGGGCAATTACTCAGTGAGCAAAACAGTCCCTGAAGAAATGTGTCTTTTCCTCTTTTTTGACTTTTAAGCAAGCCTTTCTTTCTCTAAGTGTGCTTGGCTTCTTGATTTTTGGCAGGTGAGCAGATCAAGCTGATGAAACTTGCTTTACGGATCGATCTGTTGGCGAAGGGTGCTGGAAGTTTTCTGCAGCTATACAGTTTCCTCTGTAGAGTAGCAGAGGAAAATAGAAAAAGGAGGAATATGTAGAGTGATACTCTGTTTTGCATGATGTCTGGAAGGGTGCCTTTTGAGGATTCTGCTACCTCTTCCTGAGGGGTGCAGGAGCCAGGAGGAGCTGGGAAAGCTCAGCCTATTCTAGCAGGTGCCTGTCACCTTCTGCGTGTAGAATGTGAACACCGTGAACAGCAAGGTACATCCGGTATTTCCACTGTGACCTCTGTTTCCTTCCCTATTGAAAAACAGCTAGTATGCATCTTGATGTGAAATAAAGCTAGAAAGAACAGCCAGGCTCTTGATGGGCTTTGTCTGTTATACTGTGCATGCACTGTCATAAGAGATCCGTTTGCACAACACGGGCCATCTTTCTTAAGCAGTTGCACAAGAAAAGCCACAATATTTGGAAAGTAAAGTATGAATCAAAATTTTTACAGCACACAACCAGAGGAACTGAAATTTGCAAACAGCAAGCAAGAATGAAGTTGCAGTGGCAGCAGTTACCATGTCCAGGTGGTGTGTGGAGGCAAGGCTGCATGACTTCTGTTCTCTATAATGTGGCTCTGGCTGAGCTGCTGGGGCAGCGTGGTATCAAAAACCAGTTCAGTCCAGTGGAAAGATGAATTGGTGGTCTTAACTCAGTTCCAGGAGGACTGTTAGGCATAACCAGGGGCAGTGTCTGTGCACAGATGAAGAATCCGTGGGGATGGGAGGCATTAACAGTTTTCCCCTCTGGGTGTACCTCTGCTGGATGCAGAGACTGTGCTGGGAGACTCTTCCTACCAAAGTGTTCCTGTGTGAACAGAAGGGGTAGAATGTAAGTCCTGGCCCTTCAGGAACTGCCAGTCACCACTTTCCCAATACTTTCAGGAAGTAGTAAAAATGTAAACAAAGAAGCTATGTCAGGTCTTAGAATTACTCAGTGGCAGTTGTCTGAACAGTTGTGTTCATGTTAAATTCTCGGCAAGCTCAAGTGCAAACACTTGGACATCTGGTTTCATGCTTGCCTAGTCTGTGTGCTAGCTGCTGAAACAAATCCTTCTCAACATTATGCAGAAGTACTTTTTAAAGTAGTAAGTGCAAGTCTGAGTTCTGCAATCAAGCACACATTGAGCACAAAGAGTGTAAAAAACAGAAATGAAGTGAAAATGCCAGTGGTTTGAATGTAGTGCTGTACAGGGGTTTGAATGCCCCTGCATTCACTAGGAAAAAAACAATCTGGCCAAGAAAAGTAAAACTGTCTAATGCCAAGCTGAATCCAAGGTGAAATTTTGAAAAAGTTGTTACAGAAGTCAGTATCTAGAAAATTTCACTTATGTGGCTTCTCTGCATTTTTTTTTTTTTTTTGTGAGGAGCTGGAACTTCAGAGATGCCACAGAAAGGAAGTTTCTTCCTCTGTAATTTTCTGTCTCCAAGGTTCAGACTTGAAGTTTGAAGGCAAATTAAAGAAGTATTTTAATCCTGAAATTCACAGTGGAAACTTGTCCTCTGGAACAAGACCATTTATTTTTGGTAGATTTTTTTACTCCTCTGCACAATTCTGGTCTTCTATGGCTTCACCTCCTTCCTTTTCATTCATTTTAAAGATACCTCTTCAGTCCATACTTGTTAGGTGTTATCCTTCAAAATTCTCCTTATCTTCATATAAAAATATTTTTGTTCACCAGTTCTGATTCTGAGAGGCCATGACTACTTTATTCAAACTAACCCAGTACCAAAATAAAAAAGCAGCACGATACATCTCTGCACATCATGAGACTATTGAACTGTTCGTGTAAGAGGCTGGTGAGATTATGAGCAAGAGTGTGGTGTGTGCAGTGGTGGAGTAATGCCCTCATAGCAGTCCTACTTGCCTTTTCTCACATGCCAGCTGATGTGATCTGTCTAGAAAATCAAGACATGCTGAGACACCTGCTCTGGTGGGTACTGTAGCACAGGGTGGGGTTGGACTGCTTTCCTCAGTTCTGCAGCCCTGCACCACTGCAGCATCCTGTTGTGTCTTGTGTCCCACATCACAAATTCTCCTCTGTCTCCACAATCTATCTCTGTTCTGTTTCACTCCAGCAGTTCGTGAGGTGGGGTGCAAGTACCTTTGTAGAAGGGGAAAGAAAAAAGAGAACATGATGTTTTCAGCTTCCTGCTGGAGCAGAGCATTGCCACTGTTGCATGGCTCAAAGGAGATGGGCAGGTGAAGGTCCACCAGGACTGGCTGATGCAGAACACAGCACAACATTAATATTGTGCATAATTTGAGATGATAATTTCAGTATTGGCCATTGCAAACAATTGGAAATGCCAGCGCATGTGATATGCCATTGTCCTGGAATCCGTATTTCAGTTGGTTATCTTAGAGTGCAGTAGGCCAAACCAGAAGGTATTCCCACCAATTTCACTCTCACTCACTGCTTGGAGCTTTGACGTGTGTTTGCAAGCATGTTAAAGTGAGGTGACCATGCCAGTTACTGCCATGCCTGTGTGCCTGGCCCCATTGCTGGGAGGTGAAGTCCCACAGTGTGAATGGGTGTCTGAGTTTGTCTTCTCAGCTGCTGCAGCTTTCTGTATAAATGCAGATTAAAGGCTACAGTGGTTTGTTTAAGTGCTTAAATGTTGAGTTGTAGAGGGCGGTGTTTAAGCAACAGATGCAGTCTTGTCAGAAACAGAGGTCTAACCTTCAGGAGAGGAAGGGACAGAAGGGAGGACAAAAATTGCTTCAGTTGTCTGATTTAAATCAGTTTGCAAATGAGAGTCACAGTCCTTAGCCCAAATGCACATTAATTAACAGTTTGTAGTTGACTGGGGGATGACAGCTGCAGTGGCTGACGATTAGGCACTTAACTTGATTTTTAGAATCAGGAAATGTTAAGTACAGATGATGTTTTAGTTGCAGTTTCAAAGGAGGAAGAGAAACATACTGTCTTAGTCTGCTTCTGTTTTCTACGCTGATGTTATTTTGTTGTATTTGCTGTGTAAGCAAGTTTCAGCTGAGCTGGTGGAATTGGTCAGAAGGGTTGAGACTGGAATGAAGCGAAAGCAAATTTCCTATGTGGGTTTTTTTGTTGTTGTTGTTAGGTGTTTTTTTGGTGTATGGGGAGTAATTTGGGCATGAGTGTCCTTCTTTGTTTAATAATACACCTTCCAGCAGCAGAGGGATAACCAAGAAAAGGGGTGTTGAATTCCTAAATCATTCCAGTTCTTAGCAAAGTAAATGTGACTTACTTTTGTAAGTTGATCCAAACAATTTACTCTGACTTCTACAAAAGCCAAGCATATTTTAAACCAGAACAAATCTGTAAAGACACATAAAAAGTGTGGACTCTTTCTTAAAAAGAAAATAAAATTGTAAAACGAGTGAAACAAAAGTAATCTTGGAAGTATGCATTTCACTAAAGTAAAAATGGGAAATCCAGTTTTATGAGGCTGTTACCAGTGGTAGGAAAGATATCATGGGGGACATCCTGTGATACTGGGTGGGTGTTTCACATTTGGGAGAGGTTAATAATGTAAAATTACTGCCTAAGTCATCTTTTTTTTACCAGGTGATTTGTTTTATTTGGGGTTTCAAATATGTCTTGAAAATACAGGGACTTAAAGGATCTGTGGCAATGCAGAAGATGACAATATGGACTTGTGATGTGACTGTCAGAGCACTAATGTCCTCTGTCATTTGAAGCAAAATGACCTAACTTGTTTAAGAATTTTCTCCTTCTAATTGGGACAGCGTGTAATTCCCCCACATTTCTGGCTAGTCACTTGGGCCAAAAGAATAAGTGTGCTTTGTCTGCCTGGATTCTCAAAGATATAAATCACTGGACCGTTTTCAGTTGTACATTGGAATTCTCTTTCTGGGTTCTCCTGGGGAAACCAGACAGTGTCAGCTTTCCCTCCATGCCTGGCTCTGCTGTCTCTGTACACAGGAGCACCACAGTAGAAAGGAAGTTTGCTCTGTAGTCAAAAGATTTTTGCTCTTGTTCATAAGTTACAATTTAGCTCCAGAACCTTGCTGGGTTCACCTTTTTCTAAATTCTTGGCATCCAGCTGCCTTATTTCCACTCGTCTTTGTCCTGGTTAATTTTCTTTTGCTGAGAAGTGGCTTCCTCACTCCACTTCTTTAGTGGTTCAGCTGCATTTTTTCTCCTGTAGACAGTATTTCCCCCAGCACTCTTGCCTCACAGCCGGGTATTCCCACACTTTATAAATATGCTTGCAGTGGTGCCATAAGCTGTCCCTTCTTATTTATGGATAGAATTGCAAAATTGATCCAGATGGTGCTGTTTTGTAAACTCTGCTTCTGAAATCTGCAAGATATGATCTGCCTGAGCATATGCCTGATCGCCTGTTTTTGGGAAATCTCCTTTCAGGATTCCTGTGTTATTTTTTGCTGTATCAAAGTTGTGCTTCATTAAATGACATGAGTCAGTGGAACTGGATCCTTTTGTTTGCCACAGGAGCATAGGTAGTATCTAAAATCTGCTTAGACTTATGTGCTATTTTGTCAAAATTGTTTCTGAAAGACTTAGTACTCTTTGAGCTTAATAAGAAAAAAATACTATTTTATGATCCGTAGTAAATGGCAATTAATAATCCCATTAGTAGTAATTACTAGCTTTGTATCAGGAGACATTTGACAGTAGTTCTAGTTGTACTGGGGGTTTGGGTTTCTTTTCCAGTGTGTTTGATGGTGCTTGTACTGCCTGGCTGGGTCCGAGCTACCCAGCTGCAGCTTGCACACAATCCTTCTTGGTTTCTCTTGGGGACTTAGTCTCATGCAATTTGTATTGCCTCTTTTTGGTTTCTCTCATTCTGTTATCTCTTTATGTGCCTACATTCTTTGGTTCTTAGAGTGCCTTAGCATTTTTTCTTAAGCATGTAAATTGTCACTAAATGCCATAAGGAGGTCTCTGACAGCTTCAGTTTTATGAAGTTGTATCTCTATTGAATAAAGAGCTGCACAGTTGGACAGCAGAGGTGTGTGATGGAGTTTGGTGAAGTCTGTGCTTCGGTGAAATTGAGACCAGCTTGTGGAATCAGTGTATGAGCACTGAAAGTTTCAGAACTCAAAAGGCAAAGAATTAAAATACCTCCATCCCAACCTCCACTCCCACAGACACCCTTCTGATTTTAAAGGCAGCTAAACTCTCATGGTTGATAGCCTCTGCTTGGTATCCTTTGCTGTGTAGTTCATTTGTTGGTCTATAATCAACAATTTTAACACACTCAGCTTCTTGTTCTTGTAGGCAGAAATCATGCTGGCAGATCAGCAGGAAGAGCATGGGTGGCGTTGTCATCTTCTGTGGAATGCCCAAACTGTGCCTGTCCAAGGGACACAGCTCTGGTTTGTCTGTACATTTAAGTCCATCAGTAGCTGGCTTTGATGAGACTGAGTACCTAGTGACTGTGGGTGGAAAAATATAATGCAAGTGGCTTTTGTCTTGAGCTTTGAAATCACCGTGGTTGCGGTGTCAAACAGACTTGCAAATTAGAAATATTTTATCATCACCTTCCACAAGTTCAGGGCCAACAGAACTTGGCAAAACCTGCTTTTGAGTGTTAGTGCCACACTGCACAGAACGTGTAGGACAGCGGGGCGGTGGAGGCTGCTCTGTTTGCAGGCTGTGACACAGACTAGGAACGGCTGCAGGAGCCTGGGAGCCCTTTAAGGACAGGTGCCAGCCTTGGGGAGCTTTGCCTTCCCTTCCCTGCACACGCCAACAACTCTGAGAATTATCAGTTTGATTTAGAGGGAGACACAGAAACAAATGTAGGATGGGAAAGGGAACAGGAAAGAGAAAAATTGCCGGGTTGGAGGGGGAAGGGGAGAAGTGGCCAAGGAGAGGGATATGAAGACAGACTGAGAGACAGACAAAGAACTGTTTCCCCTTTTATGAGGAAAGGGAGCCTTCAAATCAGGATGACTGAGTTCAGCTGTTCAGGCCACTTTATACCCATGAACTTGCAATTAAATGCGGAAGTGGCAAACAAAAGACAAGCTAAAAGAAGATATTGTTGAATAGTCGGCACTGGAGGATGTAGAGGGAAACTCAGAAAATGGACAGAGCCCAAGTCATGAATAAGCACTCAGTTTCCTGGGATTCTGCTGTGGGTGGGAGGAGTGCTGGAGTTGCTGGAGGCCTCTGTCATTCAGAAGCGCTGCGGTGGCAGAGACCCTTTGTGCTTCTCCCCTGGTTGCTGCCACAAAGAGAGGTTTTATTCAATTTCATGGTGCTGAGTCGACAGGCCTCTTTCTACTAAGCAAGGGGTTTATTCCCCAGGCCAAGCTCTCTGAGATGCTCTGTGAACCTTGATTGTTGTTTGCCTTGGATGTACATTGTCTGCTGCTTGAATTTTTCTTGATCTTTTGCCTAGATAACCTCAACTCGTTCCTGTTTTGCTTTGGAAAATTACACATGCCTGATCAGTTTTTCCTGGATTATTTCACAGTATGGAGACACCCAAAAGGAGTCAGGACTGTTACCTTGTGGGCTGGCCAGATGGTTCTGAAGCTTTTTTGGTGTTTTTATTTTTTGGGGGGCAGGTAAGACAGAGTAAAACTTGCCTACTCTCCTAATGACAGTTCACACACATTTCTAGCAACATGTGCTGGTGAGAGGTAATCCCCACTTATTCCTGTGAGTCCATGTGCTTTTTGCTTCTGGTCAGAAGGTAAACTAGTATAATCAAAGCATTATCTAGAGCTTTGAAAGCATTTTGGAATTCTTTTGTCTGGAAGATGGGGAGTGAGCGTGTGAGGTTCATGGGAACCAGGAGCAAACAGGGATTTGACAGGTTAGGATAAAGCTGTCACATTTATTCCCTTGCCATATATCTTTTGAGTAATGGAATGGAAATAGATTTTCTTAGCGTTTATGAAAACTTTAGTGGAACACAAAGGATGATTTGTTGAATTTAACAACATCAGATCTACAAAATTCATAAGCTGTGAGAACAGAATGGGGGGTTCTTGTGCCATAATCTGCCAAAATCACTAAAGTAAAGGAGATTTAACTTCAATAAGGAGTCAACAGAAAAGGAACACATTCTTTAGGATCAAGCCTCATCTCATGAGTCTGTGCTGATATGCTGATGTGTCTGAAATGCTCATGTATTCAAAATGGTTCTGTAAACTGTTTTTTGGGATTTTTATTACTCTGAGGACTAGAGCAATGTTCAGATTGTAGCACATGATTTAAACTGCAGCGTGTATATTATTAGTTGGGACTACAGTGTGTCTTAGCCCGTAAAGAGTAAAAGTAGGTAATTCTGAGTCGTTTGTAGCATTTCAACTCCAAGACCAGTTTGCCTCAGTATATGAAATCAGGCTGATGGAAGCCCTCGGACGGGGTGGTCATTTTGATATCCTCTCTGACTGATACTGTTGTCACATTTTGCTAGTTCCTTTTAGCTTCTTTCCAAGGTTGTATCTGTTTGATGATTTTGAAGGTTATTTTATTTCTTTCACATGTAGGGGGTTGGATTTGAGATGCTGACCCGTGTTGGTGCTGCTGTGGAAAGGGACAGCAAGCAGGGTTTTCTCTTAGCATTTGGCAGAGCAGAGAAACAGAACGCTGATGCAAAGCTTGTAGTTCCTTTTGTTGCCACAGTGCTGTGTGGATTAGGCATTGTTGTGAAGGAGACATTTGGCTGCCTCGTGCCAGTTGTCTGCAAATTGTCTCTACAATGCAAATGTAGTTGTTGCATTTATGACTTCTTACAGTCAAGTATGCTGGCACTAAATACCGTGCTGCACTACCTAATGTCAGACAGATTTGTACAGGCATATGGTGGGACCAGCCTTGTGTGGATTTTGGGTTCTGTGCCTAACACACTTTGCTAGCCACATAATACACTCCCTCACACTGCAAGGTATGGCCAGACACGACTGGGAAACCCACTGAAAATTTCATCTTTTGCTGATAGCAATAATGAACAACTGCTTTGATCACAAACTGTGGCATGGTTGGAAGTCTGGGAGTGACATGGAACATTAAGTATGTTATCACATTTTCTTGGATTGGAGGAACCCCCTAAAAGTTTTATGGAAGTTTCCAAGTTTGCAGAAGAACTGGATTAGCAATTGCAGAGCAGGATCTATCCTAAATATGTGCTATCAATATATGCCTGCTGCTTGTAGTCAGCATTGTCAGGCTTGGATGGAATGTGAAGTGAAGCATCTCCCCAAACTGAGATTGCTTATGTCTCCCAAAATTTTGTTTGTGGTTAGGGAAAGCAATCCTGTGAGTTTTACTTGCAGTAGTTAATTTCCCATCTTTTCCAGCTTTCAGTACTTCTGGCTAATTTGGTAATTTGACCTTTGTGCTGAGATTCCTGTCTAAGGGAAGAAGTGTCTGTTTATAATTTTTATTTCTTTCCTCTCTGCTTTCTAGCATATGGAAAAACTGTGAACTAAGCAATGTTGATTAAATTTATTCTGCATTGTCATCTACATGATTTAATCAAAACCTCCAGGGCTGCATTTTGCTTTGCTGGCATGAACGTTCTGTCTCAGGCTGCTGTGTGAGTGGTCTTTGCTGCCTAAGCCAAATCCCTGGAAGGACCATTGCCCTGTGGCAGGCATGTATTTGCCTGTTTCTGAAAACATTCATCTTCCAGTGGCATTTCTAGAACTGTCACTGTGACCAGCTGGCCAGCAAATAACCCGTGATTCTTTGCTTGAGCAGAGATGGGTGGAAATGGACAGCAGATTTCTGGGAGGACAGGATAAACAATGGGAAAAAGACAAGACCTCAGGTTCAAGTGGGAATCACGGTCAGGTAGAGGAAATAAACCTTTCTGTTCTTAGCGAGATTGATTGTGTATTAGCAGCTGGAATTGACATCTGTCAAAGATATCTTGTGCTGCAGTCCTGCCTCCTAACTCAGTGTATCTGAGGTGGAAAGAGCTGCGTGGTGGGCTTCGTGTGGAGCTCAGTAATGCAGCTTGTGGTGCCTGTTATGGCTGCTGTGCTCTTTGGTTTCATGGCTGCTGTGACTCCTGCAGTTTCTCCTGAAGGTTTCATCCTTTTGCATATCTACACATGACTAGCCTCACTGAGGTGAGGGGTGATGGAAGTAAACTGTTCAAATTGAAACACCTTAAACTGGTCCTGTCTAGAAAGGAGACCCCCTTCAGTGATTCCTCTGACTAGCAGTTCTTTTAATATTGGTACAAGTTCAGGCTGTTGTGAGATAGATACATACACTTTTCCCTCTGCCTGAAGAATGCAGGGCTGCTGTGGATTGACTGGGCAGTCTTGACAGCTGAAGTGTAAATGTAACTAATCTTATGTTCCTCTTTTGATGGATTTAATTTTCTAAAGTGTGAATTCCTCTTTTCTATCAACACCTAAATTCTATTAAAAAATAAAAAAAAGGCAAATATTTCATTCTGTTTGTCACCAAACAGAGTTTTCTCTAAGGATGAAGTAACCAAGGGTAGTAGAGTGGGTTATAAAAGTCAGGAAAAACTATTTATTTACTTTGTAATGTCTGGTATAGGTTTTGGAGTTGCCTGGGTTTTAGCTGGGAAAATTGTGAGCAGAAGGTGATTTGGGACATTTGTTTCCATGCTAAGTGAACAGTCAGGTGTTCTTTGTTCTTGTGGCACATGCATTTTTAACAGTGCGAGTCTTTCTTGGCTGAGCGTGTGCTGATTCCCTCAGAACGCTCGTGGAAGCTGGGGCACAGCAATGGGCTCACTGAGCTCCCTTGGCAGTCACTGCTGCTCCTCTGTTGTTGTACATTATTCAGAAGCAGTCAAGTGGAGACAATTTTATACAAGTTCACAGGAAGAAAAGGAGGGCAGATCTCCAGGAGATGGTTCTGCCTGGTGGTACCTTCTCCCAGATGAGAGCACTGCAGAGCAGCGCTGCACAGAGATTGCATTTCCTTCTCATGAGTTACTTGTTATGGACACCAATCAAAGAGAGCCCAGCAATGATGCAGAGATGTTTTTAAATCCTCCTATATTCCTTGCATCTTAAAGACCTTTTGTAGTTGTTCAGTGCAGCATTTACAAGGTTTAAACCTCTGTCTGCCTCTATTTATTAAAGATAATGATAAATAATAAAAATACTTAGCATGACCCCAGAGTTTGGAAGTGAAACACTGCTGCTCACAGGATTTATCTATCTAAAGTCTAAAGAAGTAGCCCTGATTACAGCCTGAGATGACCAAGATGTTTTGGCTCTGATTGTCAAGCCAGCTATAGGAAATCTGAAGGTGATGTGTACATTACATCCTGGTCTAAAGACATCCCACATGGGTTGTGTCTCTTTATGTGGTGTTATTTCAGTATTTTCAAGTATTTCAGTATTTCAGTATTGTCAAGTGAAGGCCCTTTCAGAGTAAAAATCTATGTAATGGAAAAGTTTGTACTAGTTTCATACTTATTAAAAAATGCATCTTCTTGTGAAACATGTGGCCTGAAAATGTTTTTAATTATGAAAGCATTCTATAGCATTTACTGAGAGATGAGAGACTGTGCTTTCATGCAGATCCTCTACAAAACATTGTGTCCTCCACTCCTTGTTAACTTCATTGTGCAATCCTCATCTTCTCCCCAGAGACTTCTCCATTGTCAAGGGCAGCTGCATTTGCTTATTACAAGAACCTTGGTCATTAGTCACATCAATACAAAGCAAAGCTCTTAATCCCATATTATAACTATAAATCAATCCAAATTTCCTTTTAAGTGCAGTTACAATATATAGCTTTGGATGCATTTACCATAAGGGCTGCTGCTTATATATATATTTAATTGGTTTTCCCCAAAAATTGTCTTTTCTAATAGGCAGAAAAATAAGTAGAGTTTTGTGTCTAAGTCAAATCTTATTTATTTTCAAGATGAATGGATAAAACTGAGAATTGTACACCTGTGGAAATCTTTCTCTCTGAGCTGCTCTCAGACCTATTCCAGTGCATTGCTGGGAAGCTGTCTGGGTATCTTACATGCAGAGCTGGTTGAAATTCAGATCAATCCTCTTACATGATAACTTCCGATATTTCCGAAAGTCCTCTCATGCCAAATCAGGACTAATTGGTTGACTCCAATTATGCCAGGAGTGGAGTCTAACATGAAGGACTAACCAGCATTCCTTTTGCTCATTGTGGAAATGGATTCTGGGTCAAGGCTGTCCAGGAATTACAGCTCTTGAGGCTTTTGCAATGTGATTTGGTATCTGTTTTTTTAAATCATAGCATTCATATTCTGCAGAGTCAGTTACTGCTACAGATAGCTGATGCACAGATCTGGTGTGCTGTGCAGTAACTGGGGCAGCAGAGTGTCGGGAGCAAGCCCTGCCCAGGGTCCAGGACAGTGCCCTGCTGTGCTCAGGGGAAAGCCTGGAGCCTCTCACTGCTGCACGGGGCTCTTGGCTCCAAGGGGCTTCTTGCCCACTGTGGAAGGAGCTGACAGTGTCACCAGTCATCCCCTGTTGGTACAATATCCTGACAGTGCACAGGAGTTTCTTGTGTACAGGCAAATCTAAAACCTCCAGGGAAGGACACCCCTCACATCAGAACTGGATTCAACTTTCCAGGCTTGTATCCAAGATTCAATTGCTGAATGCTTTGGGAAGAACTTGGAGCTGACATTTTTCTGGGAGATATTAATGGAAAGGAGGGAGTGAGAGGTAGATGGTTTCCTTAGGAACACAAAGACCTTAATCATTCCTGTTCTGCATTCTTGTATTGTTTGCCTGTAACATTTTATCCTTATTTCAGTATTCTTTTGCATTCACTGTGTTGCAATAATTAAGATATTTGTGAGCATTTGACTAATGCTCTGTTATCTGACCTACATTACCATCAAAAATCCCTGGACTGTTTTTCATGTCTTGGTTTGATTATTAGAATGGTTCTTAACACTTGATTTTTCTAGAGACAGCTGCGCTGATCAGTTGCTCATCTTATTTATAACAAAATTTAAATAGCATGCACACTTCTTCTTTTAAGTGCTCCCAGCACCGGTAATTTACTTATATTTGATAGTCAGATTTCCTGTGACTTCTTTTGTAGGTACTGAAGTTATAAGAGCATTTTTATTGGTAAGACTTCAGAATTAGAGAAATGCAAGCTGTCAGGGAAGGTCTGCTGTGTGCAGAAATACTGCTGGGAATAGTGTTTGTGATGGGAGACTTACCTCACCCTCGGTGACGGCCTCATTGTACTTAGTGCAATGTGAAATTGATGCTTCTGGGTCAGTGACAGCTTCTGTTGCCGTGCGACATTTTGGTAACTGAGCCTATTTCCCTTTGTGAGGGAGGCTTTCAGCTCCTCGTGTTTCATCTTAGTGGGTGATACTGAAGAGAGCATCTTTAGTGAAGAGGACAGCTTGGGAGGCTCTTGGGTGTCCTGCAGTTAGCCTGATCGTGCCATTGTTACTCGAGCTTGCAGAAGGGAGGGCTGCTGAACTACCAGGCACACTGATGAGACCTCACCTTTGGTACATTCAGGTTCTAGATAAATGTACAGGGTTGGATCAGGCATGTCTGATTGTTCTGATTTTGTTAGTTAAATGCCCCAAATCCTGAGAATGCTGGAGATTCATGAGTGAGAGTTTCACAAACTGCAAATTTTCACAAATTGGAAATTTTATCTGTCCATCAGGTCTTTTATGCAGGAGATGAATTTTCCTGAGCAGAAATTCCACCAAATTATTTCAGCTACATTTTTTTCATTCTAGAGATGCTGACATAGATGTTCACTGCCTTCTCTTCCCGCCTGCCTGATTTTTTGGTTTTTTTGCATTGTCAGGGAATTTAAGTAATTCCCTCAGTGTCCATATAAAGCACAGTCATTCCAGCAGCTGGTATCACCTCTGAGTAATAATGCCTGCTTTTATCTCATCTGTTCTCCACCTAGATTATAGATAAGATATTTCTGTCTCCATTACAATGGAACAAGATGTGACTGGAGTTTGACCTACCACTGGTATACTTTGTGGAGACAAGAATATGTTTTTAGCAACTAGCGTGTTGATAATCAAGATATGTATCAATAAGAGCCCAGGGATACAGTAGAATTAGGGAGTTCTTTAAGAGCACCTGCTGTATACGAAGAAGCTGTAAATCTCTGCAAGAGGCTTGTCCTTTCTGGTGTACATTATGTGAAGAGTCTGGATGTTTTGCAGATAAAAATGCCACCTCCCTGCTTGTGCAGCCAGTTCGGACACAATCTGTCAGTTGTCAAAGATGTTTTACAAAAGCCACTTCTAAGTGTATGTCCTACAAAAACTATCAAAAACATAACATGATGGAATACAGGGTGTAGGAACAATAGCTTGTGAGAGACTCAACCAGTGCAGAATTGTCTCTGGAACATGCTTCAGTAGGACAAGATGTTCTTACAATGATTGGAGTTTCAACTGGTGAGTTTGAGCGTTTAAAACATCCTTGCATGGCTCACTGGTGTTACGTGGAATAAACCTTCCCATAATTAATGGTCACCATAATGAGCCTTTGGGAAATAGAGCATGGCTTTTAAATGTGTGTGTGCCTTATGTGATAGACAGTAATTTATGCTAGTGTATGTGAACAAATCTTTTAAAATCTGGTAATGTGAAAGTTTATTTGAAGGAAAAGAGTTGGAAATTGTTGTTCCTCTGTTACTGTTTATTACTGAATTTGAAGGGTATCAGTGACTGCTGTGATGACTCCAAAGGAAGAAGGACATAGAAGAGGCTTTTTTTATAGACTGTGCTCTTAGTTTCTGATTGGTAGGTGAGAGTCAGCAAAGAAGATGCCCCCTCAGGTGAAGTGGTAATTCCCTGGACATTTCAGGCAGAGAGCTTCCATTACCTTGCAGTTCAGCTGTATTGGTTTCTATTTCTATGTAATTCAGTCATGCCATTTTTATCTCTAAAAGCTTTGCTTTCCAGTGTGAGGATTTTGCAATGGAAAAACAATGATGCAACTCAGACTTAATTGCTCTTCATGAGTGGAGTGGTAAAGAGAAAGGATTAATATTTGCAAGCATCTTTGGGTGTTTCTGTGATATATGTCTCAGTGATGTAAGATATATGCTGATTAATTTAACTCTTTGCTGAATAGTTTTGAATAGCTCAACTTCCACATTGTGCTCAAGAAGCTTTCTGGTACCTGCTTTCTTAAGGAACGCTTAAGCTGCTCCATGCAAAACTGGTGGTGGCTGTCCTGAGTAGAAGGTGCAAGAGAGCCCCATTAGCAGGAGATGTACCTTGTTGTGTCCATTTGGGAAGGCAAGAGTAGCTCAGTGTTGTTTTTCATTTGGTTCCATGAGGTTACCCTGGAAACATTTGTTAACACCCTTAACTCAAAGCTGATGTTTTAGCCATGGCTAGGATGTGAGTTTTCTATTCTGCTCTCCTGAGACCCCATCTAGAGTACTTTGTCCAGCTCTGGGGCCTCCAGCATAGGAAGGAGGTGGACCTGCTGCTCTCTTCTATTTTTAGGAACTACTCCTTACAGCTCTTAAGAGATAGGATAGATAAGTTTTGTCTAAATCTGTACATTACTTATGTACAGATTTATGTACATTTATGAAGATAAATGATGCTGTTTATGTTTTGCAAATGAAGAAATTCCAGTGGAGAATCCAAAGGGGTTTACTGTGGGCTGTAGGTGGATTACTCCAGGTTATAAACTGCACCATTTTATTGGTGGGATTTAATTTCAGGGATTGCTAGTTTGTCATTCTGTGTTTAAATTTAACAACAGGGAATAGATTGAGACTAGAGAACAATAAAAATTAACCCCGACAGCAAAAGACAATTTTTATCAGTATACAAATATTTTTCTCTAAATAATCCCGTGTATTCTGGCAGGCGATTAAGCAATTCCCTTCTCTTGGGCTCATCATGTTGGTTTACGAAAGCTGAAGTCTCCAGAGACGATACACAAAGATTAAGAACAAGCTGGACTCTCATGACAGAAGCAAATAAGAAAAATATTTCTTTATACATCCTGTGAAATTCTTAGCCCAAACAAGTCTCGTGTTGGGAGGAACGGGTTAAAACCAGAAGATTTGGCAAGGAGAGAATAGTTTTGCTCAAAGTGACCTTACAGCTGGGAATGCTGAGTATCAGTGTGGGGAAACTCCATTTATTATGCCTGGTGTTATTCATCCTCTGCCTGCTTTGAGAAGTAGAATTCCTGTGTAAAGATAACACAGTCTCACGGACATGCTTGAGCCTCCTGCTGGGAGAGAGACAGATCATAAAAACACAGCCTTGTGATAAACTCTGCATGTGTGAAGTCCTTTCTATTGGGGCAGGCAGAGCCTCCCTCCCTCCCCCTGCCACTATCCACTGGGATGAGCTGAGCAGAGTGGAGTCTGTGTCTCCTTGTGTCTGTGTGTCTGTCTGTGTGTCTGTGCCCGGGATGAGCTGAGCTCAGCAGAGCCCCTGTGTGTCTGTGTCTGTGTGTCTGTCTGTGTGTCTGTGTGTCTGTGTGTCTGTGCCTGGGATGAGCTGAGCCCAGCAGAGCTCCTATGTGTGTGTCTGTGTGTCTGTCTGTGTGTCTGTGTGTCTGTGCCCGGGATGAGCTGAGCCCTGCAGAGCCCCTGTGTGTCTGTGTGTCTGTGTGTCTGTGTGTCTGTGTGTCTGTGTGTCTGTGTGTCTGTGCCTGGGATGAGCTGAGCCCAGCAGAGCTCCTATGTGTGTGTCTGTGTGTCTGTCTGTGTGTCTGTGTGTCTGTGCCCGGGATGAGCTGAGCCCTGCAGAGCCCCTGTGTGTCTGTGTGTCTGTGTGTCTGTGTGTCTGTGTGTCTGTGTGTCTGTGTGTCTGTGCCTGGGATGAGCTGAGCCCAGCAGAGCTCCTATGTGTGTGTCTGTGTGTCTGTCTGTGTGTCTGTGTGTCTGTGCCCGGGATGAGCTGAGCCCTGCAGAGCCCCTGTGTGTCTGTGTGTCTGTGTGTCTGTGTGTCTGTGTGTCTGTGTGTCTGTGTGTCTGTGCCTGGGATGAGCTGAGCCCAGCAGAGCTCCTATGTGTGTGTCTGTGTGTCTGTCTGTGTGTCTGTGTGTCTGTGCCCGGGATGAGCTGAGCCCTGCAGAGCCCCTGTGTGTCTGTGTGTCTGTGTGTCTGTGTGTCTGTGTGTCTGTGTGTCTGTGTGTCTGTGCCTGGGATGAGCTGAGCCCAGCAGAGCTCCTATGTGTGTGTGTCTGTGTGTCTGTCTGTGTGTCTGTGTGTCTGTGCCCGGGATGAGCTGAGCCCTGCAGAGCCCCTGTGTGTCTGTGTGTCTGTGTCTGTGTGTCTGTCTGTGTGTTTGTGCCCGGGATGAGCTGAGCCCAGCAGAGCCCGTGTGTGTCTGTGTCTGTGTGTCTGTGTCTGTGTGTCTTTTTGTCATTCAAAAAGCAGGTTGGTGCTTTATTGTATGGTGCCAGTGGTAGAAGAGCAACCAGCTGAGAGTCAACACAGTGAGCAGGGAGTAATATGTGTGGTCTGGTTCAAACCTAATGGTCATGCATAGCTTTACTGTGGTATTCAAAAAATAAAGAGGCTCTGCACTCATTCTGTGCTTAGCAAGCAGTAATCAAATGCTTTGCTTTCACTGTTTTCTACTCCATTTGCTAGAAGTAATAAAACAAGGAGGAGCATAGAGACTTGTGGGTAATCGCATCTTGCCTTATGTTGCTTTTTAGAACAGGAAGTGAAGCCAACAAACGTTTGGATTGCTACCTGGAGAGAGCCAGGAGTCACGGAAAAGGGCTTTGAGCAGAGAGCAACCCTTTCCCATTGAGGGATCTTGCAGTGCCTTGAGGACTGTCCTACTGGGGGAGAAATGAAAGTCAAAACAAAAACTCCAGCCACCTTGCCAGAATATATATAAAGGGATTGTAATGCTTTTAGGTTCCACTCAAATCTGGAGGCACTAATAGCATGACAAACCACGTTTTCCATTGAAAATATAGTAAACATCAGAAGTAAATCATGCACAGCCACCTAGCTATAGTGGTGATGTGCTCCCAGCTGTGAGGTGCTTTCAGTAGAGCATTGCCCTGAAGAACATTTTAGGGTTTTTGGAGGTGAATTAAAGAATAAGTAAAATAAATATAAATACTTTTTGTGACATCCTGTGCTTATTACTTCCTGCTGTGGTTTCTCAGCATTTCTCGTGGGTGTTTTGTATTACCTGCTTTCAGTCCCAAGTGGCTGACAGCAAGAGCAAGGCCCTGTGCTTTAAATGGCAATTTTTGTGTTGTCAGGAATGTTGGTGTCAGAGCTTTGTGCTAGTTTTTCAAAGTTCAGTTAAGTGCCATAGAGATTGTTTTTAATAATTTCTTATTTTGCTTCTCTTCTAGTTCCTGCTAGAAGACTAGCAGAGAGTATTCTAAGCTTTCCTCCCGAGAAAACCACTGGACAGCTTTAAGTGTCAGTAGATTAAAAAAGGAGGGTGGGCTCTTCCCAGTTCAGAGGAGTGATTCCCGAAGTCCAGAGAACAGGACACTCTGCTTAGCCTGTTAGCAGAGAAGGAAGGGTTGCAGTTCCAGTTCTCCTCCTGTTTTTGCTTTGTCCATCATCTGTAGTGCATTTAAACACGGTTCCTTATTTTGGTACATGGCTAAAGTAAAAAGGGTTTTGATAAAAGATCCTGTGTTGATGTGACAGTTGATGGAGCATCCAGAATTTCCTTTACTGTGCAAGGAGTGAAACAGTTCACTAGAAAAGATGTTGCCTCTATAAGCTTCTAAACGCTTATTCTTAAAAAGCTTTTAGATCTATTGTGTTTTCTATGAGAATGACCAACACTTATTTAAATGTCTGATGTTTAAATTCAGCTTTGTGTGTGTGTTTTGCCTTTTAAGTTGGCTAATGCAGTTGTGCTTAGGTATGCAAATTGGGTGTGTTTTTTTTCTCTGAACAGTCAGCTATTTAGGCAGAGTAACTGTAGAAAAGAGATCCACAAATGGAGCCTGTTTATAATCCAGGACTTCACACTTTATTTTGTATAAGTAAAATTGGTTACTGTTTTAATACAAAACTGAGTTGAAACAGACATTTATTTAATTGGCAGAATTTTAAATTCCAGCTTTATTTATGTAGGGAATTCCAAGCATCTGCAAAGATGCACCACAAGGCACTGGCAGTCTGAGAGTGTTTCTTTTATTAAATTCTGTGGTGTTTTTCCACTCTAAATACTTTATTACAAATAAAAGCCCTGCTCTGTGTTGAGCACTCAGTAACTGGCAATCAGCTGAGTTCACAGATGCAGCTGGGACTCTTGCAAAGGCAAAATTCAATCCAGTGTGTAAATGTGGTAGATGAGGTTTAAACCAGCTATTTGCTTTGGCCCAGCTTGCACCTGAGCTTTGGCAGTATCTTTTGAGATTTGTTCTTTGGACTGATAGAGATGGATCCTTGGGGGAAGTAGTGCAGGCAGTGTCTGAGGTGACTGGTGATGGGCTTGGACTGGGAGATGCTGCACTGGCAAATGGGATGAGTGGCTCTAAAAGGAACTCTGTGTGTGAGTTTCTTTGCTAGATAGTCAGTTCTACCAGTCAGCCTCCAGTAAAAATGCAGCTGAAGGGAAAATCTTGCAGAAGAGAAGATGGCAGCCTGAATGAATGGTTTGCTAAACTCACCAGCCAGTGCATTGGCATGCAGGCAGTGGGGTTGATGCCCTTCCTTCAGTAGGGACAATTCCTGTGGCTGGATGGAATGGTGAACAAAGTCATACCTAATCCTAACTGCAGCTCTGCAGATACGAGATACCTACATTGAAAATAGCTGCTTGGTTTCCAGAGGACTGTCCTGGTGAGAAGGCCCCAAGCTGCTTTAATAATTGTTTTTGTAATGCAGGGGAGAAAGCTGTGGCGGTACTGAGAAAAGGGCAGGTTGCAGAAACAGATTGAGCATTGGAGAGATGTGCTTCATGTTTCCTAGCAAAGTGATGCAGTTGGCTTCAGATGAAGAAAGGTCAAATTTTACCTGGTTTTCATTTAAAAACATCATAATACTTTGAAAATCCTGTTTTGATCACAAAGCCCCTTCTAAAATGAAAATTTTAGTAATTCCTTTTAAGGTTTCACATCTATTTGCACCTCTGTAAAGAAAGAATAAGTGTATATACCAAAGCTGTGTTTTTAGCTTTGCTCTAGTCTTTGCACAGATTAGAAACAGCTGCCAACATGGCCCTCATGCCACAAGCCAGAGCAGCAGAGCCGGCAGCAGTGGCAGCAGTGGCAGCAGCACGGCCCCGCAGACCTTGGGGCAGTCCGAGGCCGTGGGAGGACTGGGCAGGGCTGTCTGCCTGCTGGAGCCCTTCAGTTCAGGGGCTGCAGTGAGCTTCACTAGCTCAACTTCCCCTTTCTGTTTAAAATATAATGGTCTCATTCTTCACTCTGTTTCACAGGAAACTGGAGTTTATGTGTGATAGGATTGTGTTCTGCAAGAACGTGTGTGCAGAGAAGGAATGCCACCATGAGAGAGGGATTTTCTTCAGTCTATTACAAGAAAACAAATGTATTTGAAGGGGAACTATGAAACCCGGCTTGGGGCAGTGGGACAGGTGGTATTTTAGACTTGTCTAGCTCTAAGACCTGAGAGAATGGCATAATTTTCCACTTGTCCAAGAGGAAATGTGACACCCATTGAGTATTGGGTGCAGTGAAGAGTTCAGGTCTTTCTGGCAACCCCAAACGGGTGCGTGATTAGCCCAAATGTTCTAGGTATGTAAAGCTGGGCAGGAACCCTGACATGAGTAAGCCTTCTGAGGATGTTTCTGAGGTGCTCCATGGCCAGAGGTTGGCTCTAGACCACTCTGCAGTGGCTTCCAGGTCTGTAGTGCTGTTTCTGAAAGAGAAGAAAAAAAAACCAAGGCCCACAACTGACATTGCCTTCAGGGAGATTTCTGATTTTGTTAAAATTTTGGCATTATATTTCATATTAATTAAGGATTTCCTTTTGCCTGTTTTCTTCTTAAAGTCTGTGCTTTCCTCTGTATTGCAGTGTAGGCAGTCTGGTGGGAAATTCTGAGCCATTCCCATGAGGGCTCAGGTGGTGCACACTTCAAAATGGTGCAGACTGTTTAGGAAAGGCAGCTCCCATCAGCTGCTGGACCTTCAGCCAAACCGTCTGTTCCTGCTCTGGGGTAGTAATAAAAATGTACTTGTGACGTTCATTTGTCTGATTACTTTTTAAAACCAACAGGTGAAAGATGCTCTTCCTTCCCCCCTCTTTTTTTGTGTGTAAATAATTGCAAATACATCAAGGCAGATCTTGCAAGTGCAGCTCTGCGTGCAACCCCTCTGTGTGTGCAAGCCCAGTCACCGGGTGAGGGCGAGGCACGCGCAAAGAAATGGCAACTCAAAAGCGGTGCTCTTCTTCTTTCCTGTGATAGGAAGTGTGAATGCACTGTGTCGGAGGTTAGGATTGCTCCTGTTGTTTTCTTTCCCTCAGGGAATTCTCTCCCACCTGTTGCTTAGAGACAAAAGCAGTGGCCGGGGTCCAGGGGAGGGTGCGGCCGGCTGCTCTCGGCTGAGGGGTTTCTCTAGGGGGAGCCGAGGTACCGAGATTCGGGCCGGGGAAGGGGCTGGGCGCAGCTCCCGGCTCTCTCCCGCTCTCTCGGCACTGGAGGGGAGACAGGCTTTGGTTGTGTGGGGAGAACTCGCCTGCACTGCGGGATGCCTTCCCTGCCCCCGTCCCCTGCCCCCGTCCCCTGCCCCCGTCCCCTGCCCCCGTCTACAATAATGAGATTATTCAAAGTGATATAGAAATAACATTGTACAGGAGGGAGAGCATGAAGAGGAGTCAAGAGAAGTCCAGGTACGGGAGGTATGCAGAAATTAATACCAATGAGTCCTGAAGGATTTCAGAGGTGAGAAATGTAGCTTTTGGGGCCCTGAAGTGAATTGGGATCTTCTGACCTGTGTGAGAATGCAAATATTAGTGATGGGGGGAGGAGGGGCTAGCAGAGGTCAGGGCAATGATAGAGAGGAGACAATGGCCTTTCTGCAGCACCAGTCATTTCACAAAAGGTTTTTTGTAATTCAAATGAAAATAGCTCCTCCTTAAGAAAGGGATCTCTCTTTGGAGTGAGAAACACTGCAACATATTTCTCTATGACTTCCCTTCAATTCCACCTCCCTCCATCCGTCAAAGCATGAATTTGGTTTGACTGGGTTTTTTTGTTGCCGAATTCCGGTGTAAACAGCAGTGCGCTGGAAATGCAGATGATGGTCTGGGATCTTTTTAGAGCTTTCTTTGTAAAAGACTTTTTCTGGGAAGTGCTGCTACATCAGCTCATTTGTGATTAGTCCCGGAACACCACCGTCCTGAGAATGTCCGTGCATGTGAATTTTGCTTGTGTCAACTTGCAGTGCTCCCATGGCTGTAAGCATCCATGAGTGACCAAGGCAGTCCTGGTTCACTTCTAGAGACGATTCAGTAACACTCACTGCCCTGGCATTTGTATTTGCCCATGCTGTGAGAAGGGTACAGCAGAGGAGTGTGGTCTGAGCTAATTTGTCACCCAGGCTAACTCTTGATGGAAAGAGAAAACCTTTCGAGATGGTGATTCGGCCTCTCTTCTTAACCAGCCTCCTAAAGTAGCGTGACTCATCCTCTGAATTGCCTGCCCCTTGCTCTGCTGTAGTGGGAACCTGGGTCACTAACTCAGGGAAGGCTTCAGCTTTCAGGGCTGCCAGCAGATGAGTGATAAGCCCCAAAGATTTGTCGACAGAAGCCATTTTGTGCGGGACCTCTGTCAAGAAATTCAAAGTGAGAAGAAAGCAGTTGTAATGTCCCAGTCCTTAAAGCACAGCTCAAAGTCTCAGTGCTGTGCCATGCCAGTATTTTGTGATTGATTTGATGTTATACACAGAGTAACAATGACAAAATAGATGTAAGATAAATCAACCAAGTATGGTCAGAACTGCATAACTGGTGAACCTTAAAATTCAGAATTGGCTGTGGACAAATCAGACTTTTGGAATTATCTCAGGCATGTACTTCATGTTAGCAGTAGCTGTTTCTCTTATCTAGTATTTAAAGAAATAATCAAGTTTATTTATTGAAACACTTTATTCATATGTGCACTTACATAATTTTAAATAGTATTTCTGAATGCTCCTATATTTTTCATTTAATATTTATCATCATTCACCATATGTCAGATTAAGAAGTGAGGAAAAAGTTTCATATCGCCATGATCAGTGCTTAGTTAATGTTTATTAAATTGCCAGTATGAGTGGTGGTTTTGTAATATGGATACATGTATTTATTGCTTATGTATCTATATGATAACAAAAAATACCCATTGAAAATATGGTTCAGGTCAAAGGATCTCTCCCTTGTGACGCATCTAAATTTTGCAACTGAAACTGCATTTCTTTTCTGAGGGTCTTTCCAGTTTCACCTGAAATGGAATATGCTTTTTCTGCAAATGATCATGCAGTCTGCTGTGGGAAGAGATGATGTCTCCTGTAACTCCTGTGCTTTTGTGTATGTGAAATGATTATGCAGCTTCTACAGCTCAGACTGCCTGAGCTGTTTACAGAGAATGTTTGATACTCCATGATGTATGAGACATTTTTCTTTTTTTTTCTTCTTCTTCTTTTTATTAATAATCTTGGTTAGCTAATAATTTAGTTCCTCTTCAGGGGATAGATTAAAAAAAAAGTACCAATAACCTTTGAGGCTATCCAGTTTGATACACAGGAAGCCTGAAATTAGGGCAGTAAAAGATATTTCTGGTGCTATTTCCTCTTACTAAACACCTCTGTCTATCTGGCAAGTCCCTGTTCGTGTGTTTGCTGATGAATTAATTTGCCTGTAGATCTCAGCTACAGCTACAATGGTTTTGCAGAATTGCTCTCTCTCACAGCTGTGGCTCTGCTGTTTAGGAGAATTTTAGTATAATGCACTCCTCTGATGCTTAAGTTCTTCCTTCCTTCTCCAGACATTGATAATTTAAAATGTGTTTTTATAGAAATATCAATATAGCAGCCAGTAATTGAGCAGCGAGGGAATACTGGATTGCCAGTAAGAGTACAGTAATAGGCTCTTTAAAAGTAGTAAAGTTGCTTCAGTATTGCTCCATTTTACATGTGTAATGCTAGTAATGTTAAAGGAGGTGCTTCTGGTTTCCAATATTCCAACTGAATTTCACAACTGAAAAACCCGAGTGAGGCCCAGTATTCTATATTGTGTACTGGCATTTGTCCAGGACAGCGAGAGATGTTGGAAAACCAGTCATCTGTGTTTCCTCAAGAATCCCTTCATCTCTCTGTAAGACCCTGCTGTGTCTGGGGTGGACATCAGTAGCTCCTGGCTGCACAGCGCTGCCGGCCCTGCCAGGAGCAGCGGACTGAGGCAGGTTCATCCCAGCTCAGGTGCCTCCATGCTCAGCTGGGTGCTGAGCCAAGGCTGTGAGCAGGCAATGCACTCCTGCACTCAGGTACTTACAATACGCTTGAAGGGAAATGCTGAAAGGTTTAAATAGCCTTGTGCAGTCATTGTTATGTTACTGTGAGATTATTTATTGCATTGTCTTCCAGACCTCAGTGCAGGTGAGAACTAAGTTGACGTGTGGGCTGGGGATGCAGATATTAGTTTCCTGTCATTTGTGTAGAGCTTTAGCTGAACTGATGATGAACTGCACTGTGACATTCCAGTCAGCTGCTCAGGAAACAGGTTTTACAGGATTGTGCTTTAAGTTGTTGTTTCTCCAGCAACACAGGGACCAGTTGTCCCACCGCTGTCTGTTTCTGTTCTCCTTTTCGTTTCCCTCACGGCCAGGCACACTTTGCCTGCCTTGCTGTTTAGTAAGAAGTCACTTCCTCAAACATTCAGAAATAGCAAGAATCTGCCTTAAACATGAATTTTGAGAAGGGGCATGAGCAAACTGTCACTGTCTCATCCCTAGTGTTTGCCTTCTGTTACTTCTGCTACATAGAAGATGGAATATAGTAATTTTCCCTAATTAGGGCTACAAGCTGAGTTCAACGAGGCTCATGTGAAAAGCATTTGAGAGAAATCCCAGTTGCGTCATGTGTGCAACTGTTTCATGTGACATCAATTAACAATTAGCAGATTCTTTCCTTAAAACACGCTCTGTGCCTTTGTGGTTTAGAGGTGCTGCAAAGACAATCAGAACAATGAGATTTCATTGAAGTGGTGGAGTGTGAGGACCGTGAATAGAAGAACAAAAGACTTTCATACAAAAGGGGCATTAAAAAGTACGTATTTAATGAAATGAACTTTTTTACTTAAATTTCATTCTAGATTTGTAATATGTTTCTGTTAGGAGGAACTTGTCCAACATGATGTGAAGCAGAAAGGAAACAATCACTCTGTCATTCTGATTTGTTGTAGATATGCTTGAATCCTTCAAGGCTTTGTACTATAAGAAAAACTATAAATTGTGCTTATGTGTGACATGGGGAGCATCAGCTATGGCCTGCTGAGTTTGGGAATAGCAGACCTCTAGGACTAGGAGTCACAGTGCACAAATAAACATTGTGTTACTACAGCAGAATTCTAAACAAAAACAAGTCCTCTCTGGACTGTTTTCCTAATACTGAGCACATTAAAATGGAAGATGGGACCTTTGCAATCTTTATCAGGAGAATGAAAGTCGATCAGCCTGGTTTCCCATTTTCCCCTGCCTTGTGCCATGACCTGTTCTTGTTCTGGACCCATGGGCTCTTCCAGTGCCTCTCTCTTCCTCTGCTGCCCACACAAAGAGCTGGGGTTGCTCAGCCCTGGCCCAGGGTGAGCACAGAGCAGCCCTGGGGTGGCAGGGCAGCAATGCAGCACGGGGGTATGAGGAGGAAAGATGTCAGCTGTCCTTTTACCTCTGCATTTTGTGAAATCCTTATCCTTGTAAGTCCTGACCAGAGTACAACAAGAAGAGAGAAGGAAGCAGAGCCCACTTTTGTTGTCTGTTCATCAGTTTCAGCTCTTCAGCAGCCTCAGTGTTCTGCAGTTGTTTGTTTCAGTAATCCCCAATAGTCTCAGAGAGGAGAAAACTAACAGTGTGCCACAGCAGAGATTTGCAATGGAGGGGTGATTGTGATCATCTTGCCGTGTCCTAGGAATGATTTTCAGAGTGCCCAGGTGGTACTTCCAAGGTCTCCTAAGAAAGCTGACCCCCATGCTTCCACATATCCTTAGAGGTTGGTTTCTACAGAGACTGAAGGTGTTGCAGATGAAAAAGGTTATACTGTGGGGTCCCTGAAAACTCCTTGTGAAGAATGCCAAGGACCAGACCCGTTGAATTTCTGTATGAGTTGTGTAGAGTGTGAAGAGTTTGGAGCAGCCAGAGAGAATTTGTCCCAGTAACTTTGTAGGTGGCCAGACAAGCTTTTACCTTTTCAACTACTTCCTCTTTTATAAAAAAATACTTCGGAATATAAATAAGATACAGGCATGGCACGTTTTTTAATATTCATCCACCACCACCTTCTCTCTTTTGGCATCACTTTTGTAATGTTCTGGTCCAAATAACTCTGATTATCCAGCAAATCAATAGGTCTAATGAAAGATCATAGCACTCCCTTCCCACAAAAGAGTTGCACATTACTTGTGTAACAGGTCTTGGGGTCTGTGTCACCAGGTGATTAGAGGGCTACTGCTAGTACAGATGAGCTTAGACCCTAATAAAACAAGCAGCACAAAAAATCACTGGAGAAGTTTGGGAAATGCTGACCCAAATGTCAGAATAACACCTCTGAGAAAAGGGGTTGCTTTTGCCAAGCAGGAAGTGGTTTGGAAGAAGAAAGTGTTGTTGCCATGTGAACAGGGCATGCGGCATTATCTTTGTGAGCTGCTGTTTAATAGCTTGTGTTTTTCATACTTTTTATTTGAATGATTGTGTTGCAAAAGATTTTTCTTGCACCTCAGTAGGTATTGAAAAATGGGGAACAAACTTGTTCTGCATCCACTAGGTTTTGATAACTTGAGGGCACTTGCATTTTGGAAAGTAGACTATTAAAATTTGTAAGACCAAAATCTCTTGTAACTGTCTATATTACTGGAGAGACTGCTGTCCATACACAGCAAGGCAAATCAGAGGCTGTAGGAGATTTGAAAGACTACAAAGTTGACTGTCTGTTTCCCTTCTAGGTCTTTCATCCTTCTTCCTCCCTCTTCTATGCCTTTTTATTTGATTTGTTTGATTTTCCCCTATTTTTTTTCTCCCTTTCTTGTGCTCACATCAAGTGGTCTTTTCAGACAAGCATCACAGAAAAGCTGTTTTTTAGATTAACACAGTCTCCACTTTTTTACTGAGTGGCCTCTAACAGCTAATGTGGTTTGCACTTCTGTATACAGCTCTCTATTATTAGACTCTTCATACTGGGACTAATGTGCAGGTAAATGTTAGTCACCAGTGGAGCTGCTAATTGTGTAGATTAATTGATGATTTCAGTTGGGTTCGTTGTCTCCAAACTTGTTTGTGGTTAAAGTAAGGAAAATCACTGCCTGGCTTAGCGTTAGCGGATGAGGGGCTCTAGAACGCTCGGGGGGGCTGGTTACTGATGCTCAGCTGTCACAGCCAGCCCTGAAGTGGGAGGGCAGCAGCTGTTCCTCCTGTCAGCAGTCATCATGCTGAACACCTCATCTCACACAGTTCCTCACTGCTGCCAAGCTGCTGAGCACTACACTTCCTGGCCAGATTATTGGCAGGGTGGACTGGCTGGTCCTTACAAAATAACTCCTCTGTCACTGGCTCGTGTGTCCTGTTCCTTTGATGCAGGAATCTATTCTTCAGACTTCTTAGTCCCCACAAACTCCTCTGAGTTCTCCATATATAGCTGGAATCTAGCCAAGATCTTCTTCCTGTTTAGCAATACTAGAGGAGCAATGTGGTTATGGTCCCTGAAATTTGTTCAAAAGCAGATTGAAAATCCAGGGCTAAAAACAAATGTCGGGTCTCTGTGCCTCATTAATTAATGTCTTTTTTACTGGTGCCTGTCCTGTAAAGTGTGAATGGCTAATGAGTGACAGAGAGCCATGCCTAAGCTGGAACAGATGTGCTCCTCTTAGAGATGAAAGTCAGTCAGAGGAACATGTTCACTGTCTGCCAAGCAAAACACCAGAGATGAAGGCATTCTGTAAGCTCTAAATTTGGTTCAGTGACATTGCTTCTTAACAGGTTGTAAGCTGCTGCTGATCCCAGCAGGCAAAAGGGAAAAAGCAAAAGCTGAGTATGCACCAGCTGACATGGACCTTGCTCAGGAATAGTTCATCTTTTAAAGGCTTTTTATTATTGAACTGTAACAAAGCTGCTTTGTGCCCTAAATAAAGACATGACCAACTTCTCCTCACTCTCTCAGGTGGGTAAGAGAAGTTCTTTCATCCTTGTTCACTGCACTCCCCAGGGCTCACTCCTTTGTGTGGGAGGCAAGTTAGAAACCACTGGCAAGAGCAGAGAGGGGAGCCCTCTTCCTTTCTTTGCAGAGGTTATGTAGTTCATTGCAGCAGGTTCTGTCCTCACTGCTTGCCCTTCAGTCTCTCCTTGCAGGCATTTCCATCCCTGCTGGTGCCTGTGGATAGGAAAATTCTCTGCTCTCAGTTCAGAAGGGCCTTTTAGTCAAGAGTTGCTAAACCAGTGGAGTCTTGAGATGGAAATCTTTTCTAAAGATCTTTTAAAGATCTTTAGGAAGATCTTCTAGTGATCTTTTCTAAACCCTTCCCACTGAATCAGATAGGTTTGTGGGTGTTTCAGTGCAAATGCAAGTAGGTCCTCCCGACTTCCAGTGACCAGAGTTATGCTTTTCAGGCTGATATTCAGATGATTTTCCGTTTGTATCTGGCCTAAAGCTTTTTATTGATTTGGCTCTTAAAGCCACAGTTGTACAGAGCTGAGAGAAGGGGAAACCTGACCTAAGTGAAAAGTTCCAGCATTGCTTGGTCTGTTTTTAACCAACTGAAATAAAGTGAACAGGACAGTGTATCGCAGGCACTGTGTGGTGGATCCCATTTCCCTTCCCCTGTTGGGCTTGGCCCTAGCCCCAGCTCCAGCAGTGTGACAGTCCCTTCCACGCTGCATCCTGGAGACACAGGAAACCTTCAGAGGAGCAAATGGACCCTGCTGTAGTCTACTGCTAGTAACAGATCATTGAAGCTAAAAGCTCCAACAAAGGGAAGACATTTATTGTCAGGCAAAGCCCAACAGTGTTGTGGGAAATGTCTCTGGTAGTGCCTGCATGCAGCCTGGACATCAGGGGTGGGGAGTTTGTAAATGCTCACATTCTTTCAGTCTTAAAGGTAATCAGCCACTGTGTTGATGGGAACCTAGAGGAAATAAAAGAGTGAAATCAAACTGTTATCAAACTTTTTGAACATAAATCTTCTTTCATCTCTGCAGGCATTTCTTCACCGGATCCGACAGAATGCAGTGGACAAAGCTGAGAAGTACATAACAGAGGAGAACGTTAAGGTATTTCTTCTGTCTTCCTTGTTTTGTTGGTAGGGAAAGTGATGTGCAATGAAAGGCTAGATTCAGGGATATGAATATCAAATATCCTCTTGTCATATCTTGCTCCTGAAGGATAGAATGCTGGCAGCTTATTATTAAGTTGGTTCCCTAAGGAAAGGAGCTCATGTTGACAGTTAATCTGTCAATCTGTTTACCCATTCTTATAGCTGTCATCTTCCAGTAATTTTTCATCTCACTTGCTAATTTTAGTAAAATTTGGCAATGATGTAGTGTTGTCAGAGATACTAACTTTTGGCAAGGTTTGTGAAATGCTGAGTAGAGTACAGAGGGGCCATTCCAATGGTCTTTGAGAGGAAAGGCAGGGCATTCACAGCCCTTGTCTGTTTTGTTTGATAGTGTTCAGTTAGCCAATTTGCATCTGCTGTTTTCTACTAATAGAAATTTAATAGGGCTTATAAGAAGGAGGCAGGAATTTTCCTTTGTGTTCTTGTGGGAAGGAATTTGGGTTTTGGTGGGAGGTCTATATATTGTGAGGTCCTTGTGTGAGGAGGTTCCTGAAAATTTTGCACTGGAAAGAATTAAGGGACATAGAGAACTGTGAGGTACAGCCTTCTCTAGTGCCTATGGTCACAGGGGTGCATGTTGTTCGTTAATGTCATAAATACACAAAAAACTTTCTTGTAGTTATTTGGCTTGGAAACTCACCTTGTGCACATATGCATGTGAACCCAAACCCCTCTTCATGCACAAACTCAAGTGAAACCCACTGGGGAGTGGGACAGAGCGTGGTTTGTTTGCCACTGGATGGTGCTTTCCTGCACTTGTTTGGTCCTGGAGCTCCTGAGTGGGCAGCAGCTTTGCCCTGTAGCCCTGAGGGAGCAGGGCAGGCGCAGGAGGTGTCACAGCTGCAGTGCTGCTGCAGCACAGCTGGTGTTTCCTGCATGTACCAGGTGAGCAGGCTCCAGCCCCACCTTGGCTGTCAGTGCTTCAGGCCAGCAAGGTGTGCTATTGCCTGGCTGGCCTCAGGAGGGGCTGGGAACCGGACTGCTGGCAGCTTTGTGGAGCTCAGCCTCTTGCTGTCTTCAAATCTAGAAATCTTCACTCTCCAAAAACTCACCATCCAGCACCTTGAGTAAGTTCAGAGGTGACTGAAGAAAAAGCAGACAAGTGATTAGTGACAGTAGTTCTTGTGTACATAGATGTGTGCAAAAACTAAGCTCTGAATGAAGATAAACTTACACAACTATTTGTCAGTGTTGATGTTGATGAAAATTATTATTCTCTCATTGTTCATATCATCAAAATGAATATTAATTATGACTGCCACATAATCAGATACAGTGCCTACAAATCCTGTACAGCAGAATTTGTATTTGAAGTTTCTTCACACTCCTCTAGGGAAGTACCACTTTATTTTTGTGTCATTCTTGAAATGCCTGGGGGGTGTTTTTGAGGCCACTGTGAGACCTCATTTATTACAATACCCAGCTTTCAATAAGAGAGCTTCTCTTCAGTAATAAAATGCTTATGCCTATTTTTGGTGAAACAGAATCACGAGGCACACTTTTCATGTGTCCACAGTTTCCAGAGTCAATATTGTCTCCTCCTTCCATCCTACATCTCCTGCTATACCAAATATTTTGTGTTTTCTGCAGTTGAAAGATACTTGTTTTTAATTTCCCACTTCTTTCTCCCACCTCACTGGTAGAGCCAGGCAAAGCAAAGTGGTGTTGGGACTTCTGATAATCTGCCTGCTGATGTTTTGTGTCTTGAGCCACCAGAGAGCTGTGAGATGGCCGACAGTAGAAGGGACTATAAAAGTGTTTTGGCAGCTTATGTAAGGAGAAGCCTGTCTTTACTCTCTACACGTGGCAGAAAAGCCTAGAGGGAAATACAGGGCATTCAGGCAGTCACTCACCTCTGAGCAAAAGGAGAAGGTACTTTTTAAGACCAGTTGGGTTATTGTTCCCAGTATAACTTTCTCTTACAGCTGGTGCTAAGCACCAGAAATTTCAGTAATCTTTAGCCACTATAGCTCTCTCCAGAAAGACCACATTGAATCCTGTGCCAGGCCCAGATTTTACAAATGCACCAATGACTAACAGCTGCAGCAACATCAGAAAAAATTGGTTTGAATTTATTCACTGCCTCATGTGGGAATAACTCTCCTGATGTGTTAATATTATGCTATGCTCGCAGCAGGCACTGCTATCACTTCACTGATAGAGCAGTTTGAAGGCAGCACGATTTGAGGGTGTGCACAAGGCTGGTAACTGGATTTGGTACAGGAGTTTGTGCAGTCAAGGTCTGTCTGCCGCCTTGATTTTCAAGTGACTCTTACTTGCAAATTCTGCTGCAAGCAGAGCTTTACTAATCACCTCAAAGTTCATTAGCTTGCACAGATATCCCTTGGATCAAAAACCACCCCTGAAGGCTGCTCCTGAAGGACAGAATCATCCCTGACAGATGTTTTCCTCTTGCTCGTTAATCCCGTTCTGGCACAGCTTCTGGCAAAGCAATGCAGGCAAGGGCTATTGCATCACCACATCACTTTCAGCCACGTGACAGAACACTTGCAGGCTCCACTTGAATTAGCACAGGAAGTTTTTAGGGAGCAATGAAAGGATCCTAGCTCTCTGGCCTTTTTTTGGATTCAGAGCCAGGCAGTGCAAATTCAGTGTGTTGGAATCTTTCAGTTTCTTGAGAGCTAGAAAGGAGCTCTGAGGCACAAGTGGGCATTAATCATGGTGCACAGCACCAAATCTCAGAAATCCTGAAGCAAAGACAAGGATGGTGCAACAAGCTCCGCTCTGGACATGCAGTCAGCTTGAGGGAGGAGTTTGAGAGAAATATTCTGCCCATCCTTGTGAATAACAGAAGTGTAGAGTTGAACCTGGCCACCTGCAGAGAGGAAGGCCTTGAATTCCTGATCTGGTCTACCCCTGCTAAACCAGAGAGAAACTGGTTTCAAACCAGGAATTGAGGTTTCAGTCCTAGCTTTAATGATTAGGCTTAATGTACAGATCGTTTCTCTGAATTGCTGCCACATCACCAGCCGCCAGGCTGACTCAGCGCTGCATCTGGTAAATAAATTCCACTGCATAAAGTTGAAGAGTTTGGTGTTACAGTAAGGTGTTTTGGGAAGTGTTTGGAGATGTTGGGCGTGATCACTTCCCACAGCAGATGCCAGGAAGATGAAGGCTGGTTCTGTCAGGCTGCTTACTTCAGGGTCCACCTGCTCACTGAGCCAGATCTGGCAGGCTTCTCCCAGTGTGAAAGCTTGTTTGACTGCACTTCAGGTCTTGTCTTTGCGAGTGACATAGTGAAAGCAAAGTGATAGAAACGTTGTCTGCAACACGTATGTCACTGCGGGCTCCAGGGTTTACTCTGCCCATTCAGCCTTCCCTCCAGTGCATGCCAGTACTGGTGGCTGTCACCTCACATTAGGACTTCAGCCCCTCTCTAGGTAGCATTCCATCTCCTACAAGTGGATTCACACTTTCTTCTCATATTTTGTTTGAAAAATGACCAAGATTTATAATGTTTTTCTCCTTATATTTCAGATCTTATTTTCTAACATTGAAGACATTCTTGGTGTTCACAAGGAGTTCCTGGCTGCTCTGGAATTTTGTTTGCAACCAGAACCCCAGTCTCAGCATGAACTGGGAAATGTTTTCTTAAAATTTGTGAGTACAATGACTTAATGCTATCTGAAAATGCAGTTTCCTGTCATAAGCTCTCCAGCCCCTTAGCAAGCCCTAATCTCTAAGGCTTATAGCAATACTATCACAATGTCTGTCTTGTATGAAAGTTGTAGGTAGGGTGGGAAAAAACTTGTGAATGAGGTTAGAACAATGGACACCACATCAAACTGAGCTAAACAACGATGTATTTTTAGAAACTCTTCCCTTTCCTGTTGAATTTTTTCCTTTTTTTCTCTCCCATCAAAAAAGCAGCACAATTTCAAGCACAATTTCAGAAACAGTACTGCAGGTGTTTGCCTGGTGTTGCAGGCAGGGGTCTGTGGTGTCTGTGCTCCCTCCTCTGCAGCCCTGGTCCATGCTCTGCAGCCCTTGCAGCATGCTGGGCCTGCGGCTTGCAGCTCCTTGCAGCCCCTGGTGTCCCTGGCCCGGGTTGCAGCAGCCCTCGCTGCAGCCCCCGCGGGCTGGGGAGTTTTCCTCTGGGCACATGCTCTCGCCGTTTCACCCAGGGGAACCGTGGGGAACGCTGCTTTGGTCTTTGGTTTTGGGCAGGGTTCAGTTGTTGCCATGTGCTCAGAAGTTCTGGGATGCCCTCAGTGGTGCTTTTTTGTTATCATCAGATCACAGTGAGTCCTGTAGGGAGCCTGGGTGAGGAAGTGACATAAGGCCCCTGAATCTTCAGTATGTTGGTGTATCTGCTATTGTGGTCACCTGGCAAGGTCATTCCTAGTCCTGATTACAAGTCCAGTACTTGTCAGCAGCCAGTTGTTAGCATAGGTGCTTTTCTTTAGAAACTCAGTGTTAAAAATACTTAAACATTTCGTGAATAGCTTGAGAATTCTTGAAACACTGTTTTAAACAGACACTGCATCTTTTTAGTGGAAGCATGTTTTCTCTAAGTTTCTGTGTATCATATATCCTTGTAGCAATCCCCAGATTCACCATGTGGAATTCCATCAGACTGCAGTGCTTGGGTCCCCTTCAATGAGATCTGTGTATCCTTAATGTCCTCTAGTCTACACAGGCCTGACTCTTCCTGGTCTATCTTGGCCTAAAAGAGCCTCACTCCAGCAGTCTACCAGCCCTCAGAAACAACACTGCTTTTATAGAATCATGGAGTCATCAGGGTTGGAAAAGACCTTTAGGACCATTGAGCCCCACGTCAACCCAGCACCACTCCCACGTTCACCGTTAAACCGTGTGCTCAAGTGCCACACTGACACCTTTTTTGAATGCATCAAGGGATGGTAGTTCCTGTGGGCCCAATATTGTCCCAAGGACCTCTAGTTCAGAAGGATTCAAGTCTTGAGTAACATCTAAAGCAAGCAAGCAGATTTTGCAAGAATTCCAAGGAAGAAATTATTGCACATTGTCTTTTTGAAGTATTTTAGGAGATGATGAAATGTTCTTGCACTGATATTCAGGTGTGAAAAATTGTTTTCCTTCAGAAGACAGACATTGTCTGCCCTACTGTACTCCATGTGGTTGGGTGATCAGAAGTTCATTGTCTGATGGTGGGTGCTAGAGTTTGTTCTGGAGCTGAGGTTCAGTGTGACTGTAACAGATGGTAAAGAACATCCTTGAATATTCGTTCCAAATCCAATATTCGTTCCAAATCCAAATGTACAGCCTTAAACAAAACCAGCATGTGGGATGTATCCCTAATGTCAGAGAGGGCACGTGCACAACCTGGAGTGACCACACCTCGTGAGTGCAGGCTCACTCTTGCAGGGCAGGAAAGGGTGTGAGTGTGTGTGGAGAGAAGGGCAGAGAATTGTCAGATCCTTTGTTCCTCAGATTGCCTATTGCTAGAGGCTTGGGGATGTAATAGCTGGAAACTTGTTCTAGGGAAATGTGTGTTATGTTCATTTTCTGGAGCAATGTTGCATAAGTGATCGGTTTTACTGTCTAAGTCATCAGGGATATTGTTTTGTTGAGAATTATGTCTTCTGTTTAGGTTTTTGATATTGACTAGGTTGGTTTCAGCCTGCTTCAAAACAAGTAAATGCCATGCCTTGTTAAAAATATCTCTAAATAAGAGGTTGAAGTTTTCCAAATATGTTATTTGCTTTTTTCTATTCAAAACTATTTTCAAATTTGCACTAATTTGTGGGCAGTACTAGCGGATCCAAAATAACGTATTTGGAGAATAAACTATTATAACCAAACTGAGAATAGTAGAGACTTACTTGTGTCACCAAAACAGAAGGTCTAGCTGTGTATCCAGCAGATTTGCTGAGTAAGAAAGTGCCATTTTTATCTGATCACATCTCTGACCATAATTGCACTTTAACCTAGAGCAACTGCAGCTTCAGAATTCCTGGGTTAACATCTGTAATTATGTAACTGATAATTTCCTCACCAGGCTATGGGAGAGCCCAGGACTGAGTATCACCCAGAGAGGAAATGAAACACTTCAAACAAGGGGTAATTTTAAGCATAGTTCTCGTATTTGTGGGTCACCAGCATGGAGTACAGCTGGGAAAGACTTGAGGAAAGCCCTCTGGTGTGTGTATAATTATTGCAATGCCTTGAGTTCTAGCAAAAGGATTTTGTCATGATCTAAGTACAACCTCCCAAACTCCGAGCACTTAAAGCTGCAGTCAGAAACCCGAGCAGTGACATTTTGTGAGCACTGAAGTAATGGATGATCTTGTGTTAATGGCTGCTGCTTTTGATTTCAAGCATGGTGCTTGTGTGCATCCTGGGAGTTGAGGAGAGGTGAGAGGAGAAAATGTGGGAAAAACTCCGTTTTACTCTGTAACTCTTCTGTTTTTATGGTTGACAACAATCCTATTGCCTTTTTTGCTATTGTGCTGTGGACCCAGGCCTGCCTTTTCCTGCATCTGGTGGTCAGAAGCTTTTGTTTCTTTGCAGCTTCCCAGTATTGCACCCCAGTAGCAACATGAACAGCTGCTGATGAAGGATAAAAGTCCTGAACATCTGCACTCCAGCTCTTTGCATCATACCCTTTGTGGCTGTTGTTTTATTTGCTTTGTACCATTGTTCTTGTGTTTGGACATACATCTATTTATTCTCAGTTCCTTCTTTTGAAGTACAAGGAGGGGAAAAATTATTCAGGTTAGTGATAAACCAAACCCAAAAGCATTTTATGGACTCTGAACACATCTATCTACCATTGAACATCTGACTCCTAAACTAACATAAATGCAATTTCTTTTCCTTGTGACAATACCAAAGGGAACATCCAGTGACTGCAGCTGTATTCCCATGTTTCCTGCTAGTAAACCCCTTCAGCTGGCAGTAGTTTTTTTGCATGTATCACTGTGAGCTCTCTTAAAAGTAGCTTGATGCTGCAAATACTTTCAGCTGACACAGGAAGCTCTAAGAGTGCTAGGACTCCAATCAAAATTAAAAAAAAAATTAACTTCCAAATTCTGGAGACATTAGAAAGTTCAGATAGAATGTCTTCAGACCAGAATCCTGCTGTGAATGCAACAGCAAACTCTGGAAGGCATTGGCTACCTGGCTTGGTGCCCTGAGATGGGAGCTCTGGAAAGCCTCACACTGCAGAGTGCCACACTAATGCTTTTAATTAACTTTTGATATGCAAACTAGTTTGTGTGGGTGCCTCCACATGGTGCTGCATTATGGCCTAGAAGCCAGCCTGAACCAGGAAATAAAGTACTATCATGAGCAGCACTCAAAAATGAGGGGGTTTTTGTCTTCTGAATCATTCATTTTGCCTAAAACCCAATACAATCTCATGACCCTGCTTTTTTTCTGGTGAATGCAATGCTGGAAGTTCTGAACATAGCTGCTGAAAGTTCAACCCTTCCTACCAGCTTTGAGAGGATCAACTTGCCCTTTGCCTTATCTGCTCAGGCATGGAAATAGTTGTTCCTGCTTCTTTTGTGAATCACTCCAGTGTTTCCAGATATCTAGTGTTTGCAATGGGTTCAGCATCTCTGACTATTTTAGATAGAAGGAGTTGCACTGTCTTTGAATCTGAAGATCAGTAGAGCAGATCTTGCTGACCCTGGCCTGCCATCTGACCTTCATTTCTTAATAGGGGATTTCATTCCAGCCTGTACTGGTGGGTGTGACACGTGCCAGTGTTAGTAGCTCAATCTAGTTGTGAAGCTGCCTTTCCCTTCCTTTAATATCTGCAATGTGTTGGTTATTTGGTGAAATTCTTCCAATAACAGAAACTACTATATATAGCTGTTAAGTTTTGTCTGCTGTTTGTTTCAGAACACACGGTAAACCAGCCAGCCTACTGGGGTCTGGCTCTCACCCCTGAAAGGCAGGGGATTTCCAGATGACTTTTTTGTGTTACAGTTCCCCTCCAGATCTCAGAGCTTCTTTCAGGCCTTGGTTCTTCCCAGCCACCTGGCTTTCTTCCTCCTGCAGGAGTGGTCAGCCCCCTTGCTCTTGGCTACTTTTGTGGAATATCCTGACACACATGCAAGTATTCCCAAGACAGCAAAATCCCTCCTTTCAGGAAAGAATACCTGTGATCTCAGTGAAGCGTTAAGAGGAAAAGTGCTGGAAGTCTCAGTGTTCAGAAAAGTCTCTGTTAACTTACAACAGAATAAGTCAGGAATTAGTAACACCTGCATACATTATTCACATTAGACAAGTGTCATACACTTCATGAAAACTCCAATGCTAATGCTGCTTGGAGCCCATCTCTCTTTGAAAAGAATTGGGTAACAGACTGGGGCAAATAATGTCTCTAGTGGTGTCTGAATCAATAAGTTACTTTGTTTCTCCTTGCAGAAAGACAAATTCTTTGTGTACGAGGAGTACTGTAGCAACCACGAGAAAGCACTCAGACTGCTGATGGAATTGAACAAGATCCCCACAGTGAGAACATTCCTTCTGGTAAGCACCTTCTCTAGCACTCTTGACTGAATGATCTGACTTTGCCCTGTGCTCATAATAATTCTTTGGTATCCCAGGAATGCTGGGCATTTTGCAGGTATTACCCATTGCAGGTATGGAGCACTCAGGGTGGAGGGGTTCTGAGATCACCGATGAGTTGAGGCATAGAACTGAGCACTACCAGCACGAGTGATTGCACTGGAAACAAGGAAGTTTGTTTTTTTTTTTTTTTTTAAAGAATCAACAGAAGAAACAAGCACAGATGATGAAAGGAGTAATGCAATAAGTCAGCAACAAGACTGAGGCTGGTTCCCATTCGATTTGGTTCCTTGCTCAGTTCTCTGACCAGCTCATCAGAAAAATGTGACCTGCTTCTGACACCCTTTTCTCCATGAGTCCAGTAGTAATGGCAAGAAATGTAGTCTGGATGAATTGTTTTGAGTGCATCATTGCTGCTTAAATCAAAAGTAACCCAACTTCCATCCAAGAAGGGACTATGGCCGTACAACCTTCAAATGTGCCTCAGAGGCTGGGCTGGGAGGAGAAACAATCAGTGAGCTCTGCCTTCTACCACTGCATTGCTCACTTTTCTTTCCTTTCTTGGTTGTTTCTCCTCCTTACTTTCACCCTAATTCTGCTTGAGTTCTGAATGTCTTGTTTTCTCAGCCATAGATGTGTGGCATTCTTAGCAGGGTTGGCACATAGGTGAGGGGATAATTCGTGACATGAGCTTTTTTTCTAGTAAATTCTATGAAGTGAAATAAAGGCTGTCTTTCTTGCAAAGGACCTGTTTTTCTTTCTGCTCTTGTTTTGTTGCTTGCTGTGAAAGGTCTGTTCTTTCCCAATGCAGCAAAAGGAAACTTCCACATAACCATCAGTCACAAGCAGGGCCAGAGCATTCCTTTAGCCACAAGATACAGGCCTCAGAGGCAGCCTACCCTCATGCTGTTGTGTAGGCAGAGTCTCTTTGTCATGTCTGAATTTTAATGAACCTTATCAAACCATTACTTTGAATTACTAAATGGCCCTTACCTTGTTCATGAAGTTATTTTGGGTGCTTCTGGTGAGGGAAACCAATGAGAAAGAGGAGGGAAGGTGCATGTAAACACCATCCTTCCCAACCTTCAGAATGTTCTCCACTTCCACTGGATTGACAAAGTTTTCTGCTTGTGTTAGAGACAGCAGCTGGCAAAGTGATGTCAGGCTGCCTGCTTGCTGCAGCATCTGAATCCAGGAGACTGTTAAAATGGCAGTAAATATGGGAAGAGGGGCTGCACTGCTGTGTCTGCTTAGCTGTAGTGCTGTAGTTTCTTCCAGGCATCCCTTCCTTCTCCTCTGCCTCCCAAAGCAGTCCTACAATGCTACCATGCAGAGAAGGCAGCACTAAAGTACAAAGCTTTACTTGTGAGGATAGATTTGGCCTGATTACCCCCTCACAGCTGCTCAAATGTAGAATGTGGGAATGTGTTTGAAAAGTCAGTAAGTGTTAAAGGGCAGTTTTGAGCCCAGAGCTAGAGAGAGGGCTGAAAAAAGAGATGGGAAGGACTCAATCACTTGAGACTTAGAAATTGGACAGGGCGCATTGTGAGCTGGGCAGCCAATGCCACAGATCTAGAATAGCCTGGGGACAGGTTATTTTACAGACAATTGTCTGTAAAAATACCAGTTAGGACTAATGAGATTTTATGTATGATGTCTGTGAACATTCCTTGAAGAGAAGAATTGTAGATCTACAGCCAAAAGATTCACTAAATTTCAGAGTGTGTCTGAGCCACAGCACACATTTCACAGTGAGAAACGTTGCTGGTGATGCCCCAAAGCATCAACTTCTGTGTGGACAGGACAGATTTGCAACTGGAGTGACTTTGCAGCAACGTCCATCTTCATGGCTGAGCACAGGAATGTGGACTAGTTCATCTGAAATTGGCTTGAAGTCCACCTGAATCTACTGCCTCTCTCTGGCAGCAGTCAATAGTAAAATCAGCAGTGTATAAAGCTTACAGTAGGGCAGTATTGATTTGTCATAAAGATTACAGATTATTTTACAAATTAAGGAAAGATCAAGGACTATAAGGGTTTTTTTTTTCCCCAGTGCCATACTCTGTTCTTAAACTCCCTTTCTATATCAATCCTGAGAAATGAATTTCAATAATCTGTTGAGAAGTTCCATGTGTTCTGCTAGCCAGCAGCCACTGTGCCCAGGCTGTTTGTCCAGCTGTGCTCAGGCATAATGTTTTGCCAGAGAATTGGTGGATGTTATGCAGACTTGATGGCTGTATGTCAGTGGTGAATGAAGTGCTATTTCCTCTACCTTAGGGGTGGTAAAGTACTTTCTTACCATAACACATTTAGAAATAAAAAATTTTGTCAAAAATCATCTGAAAGCTTTGTGTCTGAGGTAACATTTGTTTCTTTCTTTGATTACAGGGTTGCATGCTTCTGGGAGGCAGAAAGACAACAGACATTCCACTGGAGGGTTATCTGCTGACTCCAATTCAGAGAATTTGCAAATATCCTCTTCTGCTCAAGGTAAACCAGAGAAAGTATTTCTCCAGATGATTGTTTTATTCCTGGAATGATTCTGCATTTTTTTAGCCTTGACTTTTGTTGCCACTATTGCTTTCCTGATTTGCACTTCTGAGAGTTGGATCTTCTCTGAAGAAAATAGCTTTTTATGGATACAGGCAAAAAGCTGCCTGATGCTGGCAAGCTGCTAAATCCTATAATGGTCTGGGTAGAGCAGAGAGGGTGACTTACTACTAACCAGAGCCTTTTGACTTCAGTGCTCTTCAGATGTTTATTAAGGCTTGTGCAGGCTGTTTCAGCTACTTCCCGCAAAGCCTGTTCAGCCAGGATTGTGCCAGTGTTCTGAGGGACTGGGGGGCTCTGGGGACTCTAAATGGGATGTGATTTTCATTACAAGGTCTCTAGTTTGATGGTGATCAGGTCAGTAATGATCAAAATCCTGTACCTTCTGACAGCTGTTTGGCAGCTCGTTTGAAAACTCTTTGGTTGTCTCAGTGAGTTTCCAATGGGCGGGTGTCAATCCAGAGATGACTGATTATGGTACTAATTGGCCCCCTTGCTAGTGTTCTTACTGTAGAAGATAAAAGAACTAAAGAGAGCTAACTTGCCTCTTATCCCTTCTGGTCAGGACTGAGTCTCCTGCCTGGAGAGGGAGAAGGAGACAGCAGTTTCTGGGGGAGCTTGCATCCCCCCGTGGCCTCATAGGTACAGTGTGGCTGACAGCCACTAATCTTCCATGATGTCAGTCTCTTCCTCAGCCAGAGTCACACTGTGTTTACTAAAAGAAAAGCGATTTAAAAAAATACAAAGACTTGCCCTCATATTTTGAAAGAAAGGTCCCTTTATGAGTTCTGGAAGAAAGTAAGAATTCTGTGATGAATGTCTGTCAAAACTCCTGGGGTCCAAGCACCCTTTCTTTGAAAGCCAAAGCCAATACTACCAAGATGAAGACTGAAACGGTGTTTCTTGCTTTCAAGCCACAGGGGGGTAAAAATCAATTTGCCCTCCCTGTGCCTACCCTTAGCTCGGGGCAGCTGACCCAGACCTATGTGTACCTGTTGAACAAACAGCCTACAGGGAGGGCCAGATCACACACTGTTCACTAGTGAAACTTCATGGGCAGGAAATAAAAGTTTTAAGAAAAAGCACAGAGGAATTAGGTTGTCATTAGGAAACAAATCTGCTTCAGTCAGTGGAATAATAACATAACTTGAAGTTGTTCAGTCAGAAAATGTCAGTGACCGTTATAAACTGTGGTTGATTCTGATTCTCAAAGGTAGTGAATTCATAGCAAATAAGTTGTGTCCCATTCATGACTTATTTGATAGTTGCTAGCATGAAATTCCCAGAGTGAACGCAAATGTTTCAGACATGAGAACAATTAAGGGAAAACACAGGCAGATTCTATTCATGCTGACCAAGGAAATGGAGCTCTGAAAGCAAGGAAGAAAAGAGATAGATTTAAAAATAGCACAACCCTCAAATTAAGTGTTTGCTCTCCCTTTGCTACTGAACTTCAGTTATGGCTCCTGAAATAGCTCTTTTGTATTCGTGGGGATTGGATCATACTTTATCTAATTCCCAGGGCAAGCAGATACTATTGTATTCCAGCTGATGAGAAAAGTCTTAGACCAAAGCTAGCCTACTTTGCTCTTTTGCTTTGTTTTTAGCAAGAGTTTGTGAATATCCAGATTATCTGGTAACTTTGATATGACCTTGTCTAATATAAGTATTTGGTGTGGCTGAGTAGGTGGGTTTGATAAAGCTAGTATGCACAAGGTAATTCAGACTTGTTTGTGTTTGAAAGTAAACTGAAGTAGTAGGGTAAGGCACATATTTTAAATACTGCAATCACTTTTTATTAGTAACATATATGTGTGTGTGTGTGTATGTGTTCTTCTTCAGAACAATAGCATCTGGCATCCAGCATCTGGAATTGATTTGGGTTACTTAATTAGCAATAATACACTAGAATATCTCCAAGTGATATTGATCCACTTTAAGCATTGCAATAATTTCCAATGAAATGTGGTTTCCTGCAACAAGTGCCGTTTTCTCATCCTCTGATGAAGCTGTTTGGGTTTTTTTAACTTACAAATGATGGAGACAGAACAATGATTCAGATGACGGCAATCAATAAATGTCAATTTTATTTATAGTTTCCCTGTTTTTGTGACACAAGCATTGCAGTTTTGAAGTGCCTGACTGTAAACAGATTTTTGGTTGGGTTTTTCAGTTGGAGGTTTTCTCGGGGGGTAGGTGGGGTGGGGTGTTATTTTGTGGGTGGAGTTTGTTGAGGCTTTTTTAGGTTGGGTTTGGGGGAGGGGTTTGAGTTTTGTCAATTTTGTTGCCTTTTCTCTGTCTAATTTGCAAGCCTTTTGTGTGGTTTGAAGGATGGGATCAGACCTGGCTGTGGCATTTCACAATATCTGTACAAATAGAGAAGTAATGATATTGATATTTTTGCCCCAATGCAGTTCTTGTCTTCTTCAGATGGCATGCAAGAAAATTAGTGTAGAATTTGTTAGTGAGTAAATTAGTTCCTTTTAACTGAGAAAGGGGCTTGGACTAGGCTCAAGCAAAACAAAACTCTTGGCTGTACTGGGCACTGTTTTTTTGGGAAGAAGGAAGGTGGCAGAGGAAAAGGGACACCCAGAGGGCACAAAGCGTGTGAGCCGCTGGAGCCAGCACGGGAGGGTGGCTGGAGACCTTGCCCAGGAGCTGCTTCCAGCACGGGGCTTGGGCTGAAGGCAGCTCTGTCTCCCCCGTGCTCATTGCGGGACTCTATTGACTCGTCTCAACCCTGCTGCTCAGGAGTGGAAGCAGCTGTTGTGTAAACCAGTCTCTGAACAAAAATAGTATTTTCCCCTTAATAAAGAGCATTTCTGTCAGCAAGAAGCAAACCCTGGGGCAGCGATGATCATGAGTTAATCACACCATCGTGTGGGAATTAGGCACAGTCACTTGTGTCTCCTTCCTCTGGCACAGGAGGAATGTGCAGCACATGACAGCCGCACCCTGCGGCTCCTGAGCCCGCAGCTCGCAGGGCCTGGGCATCGCCTGAGCTCTGGGCTCTTGGGGATTTGCTCAGACTCCAGCCAGAAATGCACATTCCACCTCTGATCCTTGGAAAACATCTGAGGATCCACAGCTCCATGGGCGATTAGGGCAGTGATTATGTATCTCTTCATGTGGGGAAGAGTCATCGGCCCTGGGAGGGGCAGAAAAACTCTGCAGACTGTGCAGAGAGCAGTCACCAGTCAGGATGGGATGGGATGGAAAGGGAAAAGGGAAGGGTAAAGGAAAGGAAAGGGAAAAACCAGCAGGGAGGCACATGCAGGCCTTCATGAATCACTGCCTGCATTTGGAAAGGGAGAGATGTGAAGCCACTGGTGTGCATACAGAACAGGGTCAAGGAAACTTAGCTTATTGTCTCCCTCATCTTTCCATTCCTCTCGTAGCTGTTCAAGAGGTCTAAAAAAAAGATTAATTGTGAGTTGACAGTGGTTGCCCCTTTTTCCAAAGTAATTAATATTGTCAGGTTCTGCTCATACCTTTCCATGAAGCACTTCTCAGTTTCCATGTTTTCTCTTTTTGTAAAAGGAATTAGCTAAGAGGACTCCCTCTAAGCATCCTGATCACCCAGCTGTCCAGAACGCACTGCAGGCAATGAAGACAGTCTGTACAAATATCAACGAGACCAAGAGACAGATGGAGAAACTGGAAGCCCTTGAACAGTTGCAGTCCCACATTGAAGGATGGGAGGTAGGATGAGGACCAGCAAGCTCTCTGGAGGCAGTAAACTGCACAGTTTAATGATTCAGGCTGCGTACAGGGATTTATTTCTTTCTTTTGTGACGTGTAAACACTCTCGAAGGTGTGGGCAGCATCACTCTGAGGAATTTAACATTTAGAGTTTATTTTGTGTGTGCAGGCTGCTGCTAAATTGTAGCAGAACAGGTGGATTATGAAAGAAAGGAAGGTGTTAGAGCTAGAATGGAACTGACATTTCTGATGGGCAGATCTCCCTTGAAAGGCAAATTGATCTGGGTGAAACCTTACGAGTGTATCAGTTACTTCACAGTTTAATGGCAGATAAAATAAAAGCATGTTAGTGAAAGACTTTCATTGTTCACTCATAAGGGAAAGTTAATCTCTTTTTTTTATGTTTCAGGGATCAAATCTGACAGATATTTGCACACAGCTCTTGCTGCAAGGGACTTTGTTAAAAATCTCAGCAGGAAACATCCAGGAGAGAATGTTCTTTCTATTTGATAACCTCCTGGTCTATTGCAAGAGGAAATCCAGGTGAGTCCCTCCTGATTTTCAGACTTATCATTCAGAAGGTTTGTAAATGGAAGCTGTGATCAATTACTGATCATTCACTGTATTCTCTGTTGCTTTGTAGGGCTGAGTCACAGGAGGAACTTTCCTCTGTTCTTGACTATTTCTGTCACTTAGGCAGTAGGAGGGAGAAGTCACTCTGTGGTAGGATAAATATTCCAGGCAGTATCGGAGTGCCCCTCTGAGAAGTGTGCAGTCCCAAGAGGAGTTAAAACAGTGCAGCAAAAGCTGTGAGTTCTTACAGACAAAAAGTTTCTGAGGGCAGCTGTGTCTCCAGGAATTATGTAAAGGTGCCAGCTTACATGGTGAAGTTATGCTAAGCTTAGGAGGGTGATGTGAAAAATGATAAAAAGCCAAGATAGGGGAAAGTGGAATACTAAGCAAACAAAAGAGATGCAGATTCAAAAATACAATCAGAATTCAGGGCTCAGTCTTTGATAAGTAGTCAACATTGCAGCATTCCAATCTGGACATCATATTTTTTACCATAACATAAATTAGGAGTAGGATTGTCAAACCCAATATAAGGTGTATTTAGAATCAGAATTAGATCTGATATTTTAGCTCTGCATTAGTACCTTTTGCAGAAGTGTAGGGAAGTCTGGCAAACTGATGACACAGATTTTCAGGGCTGAGTATTGTTTTTTGGTTTTAGCAGGATTGTAGTCTGCTGTTTAAATGGAATCCTGATGTCAGGAACAGTATGCTTCATGTAGGAAAATAGGCTGAACATTTAAAAGGTTTCCCTAGGGCTGCTAGGACAGGGTTTCTTTCGACTTGAAGGATTGTCTTTGGGAAAGGATCCAATAGCTCCAAGATCACAGTCCCTGTCAGTCTGATTGGATGTAAATATGTGGCCATCACCAAATGTGTTTTCGTCACTAAAGGTAGTTGTAAAAGAAAAAATGTCTGGGAAAAAATTGGTAATTCTCATCTCACCTCAGTTTATTATAGGTACTTCACTCTGACAAGAAACATTTTCCCCAGCTGATTTTTACAGCAATATATTTTGAATCTTATGAGATACTGGCAAATTGCCACAGAACCTTTACTGACTGGAATTTTGACACCTGCCACCTCTTAATGACCATTTGACCAGTAGTGTTTTGGCTTGTATAGCACGGTTATTCTTGGACAGTAAAGCACAACAGGTGTCACTTGGATAGTTTTAAACCTATCTTAGGCATAAAAATCAGAACATAAGTAGTAATGAAAAGTGATTTCCTGACTCCAACAGAGACACTACAAAGCTTATGGATAAGGATGTAAACTTGGGTGCAAAATTGCCTCAGCGGAGTTTTCCCCACAACAACGTGTGACACATGGCAGGCTGTGTGACAGTGGCCTCTTTGTGTAGTTCATTTCAGATTTGAAGCTTGTTGCATAGCACAGACTGATCACAGCTTTAGGCAAACAGAAGAGTTCAAGGTAATGTCAGGTGATGCTGCAGTTGTCACCCGAGGCCATGTGCTGTTTGTGGACATGTATTTCAGTCAGTCATCAAAAATGTAAATCTTGAAGCCACCTGCATCTTCACACAACCTGGCAAAACTCATTATTGCTGTATGAACACTGGTACACACCTATCCTGGAAGTCTGAATGAGTATTCCAGTGACTTAACATCAGAGGTGTGGCCAAATACCACCAGTCACTACATTGGAATCCTCCTGTAATAGTCATATCTCAGACTGATTGATTCATACAGCTGTTAGACCGTTTCCTTATGTGTTGCTACCGGTCTTCATCCTAATTGCAGAGTTACTGGGAAAAAACCCTCTAAAAGGACAAAGTCAATCAATGGGTCCCTTTATATCTTCAGAGGTCGAATAAATACAGAAGTCATGGAAGTAGAGAATGTGGAAGATGGAACAGGTAAGTGACTAAATATTGTCTTTTAAGAACACAGAAAGTTCAGCTCTTGTGCTGGAAGGTGGTGCAAAAGTACTTGTCTATCTCCTTTAGTGAAATCTGAAGCAATCTATGGAACTTGTAGCACCTTTATATTATTGGACCAACTTACATGGTTGAAAGACTGGAAATGCTTTCAGGCACTAGTCCTTCCTTCTGAAATGACCTTGTTAAGAATATGTGTTCCCAGAAGATTGTCTATTTTTTTGTCCTAATCCAAGTTAATTTAATAAAAGTTACTTCTGTCTTCTTTCCATCCTTTTTTTTTTTCATCATAAGCCATTACAGCTAAAATAACAGAATTTCTGGATCTTCTTATTTAGAATGCTACTAAATACTAGTCTTAGTATCCAAATTAGTAGCATGGAATGTGACCATGAGCAAAATATGGGAATGGCAGTTCTGTTATGATTTTTGTATCCTAACACAGGCAGGAAGACCAGGTGGGTTTCTGATTCCATCCATAAAGGCCACGCCACCACTGCCCCTATTGTAGTAAGTCAGGAATTAGTATTACGTCCTTTAGACAGTTGACACGTAAAGAATTTCCATGCCATGGGGACAGAAATCCTTACAGTGCAGGAGATAGCATGTCCCCAGAAAATTCAGAACAAATCACCTGAACAAACATCACAGACTCTTTAACCAATGGCCTTGTATTTAAAAGATTTTAGTTCTTCTTCTGAGGTGAAATCATCAACTGTTGCTCTTGGGGCTGAAGCATTCAGTCAGTTTGAACAGCTTGTTGATACTGGTACTCCTAGAGTGGTGAGTACAGCTGGGCAGTCAGTGAGGAACACCTCAGGAGTCAAGGTCTCCAGAGAAGATGATTTTATTGAAAGTGTCCCACACTGGTTTGGTTAAAAGAGCTGGCTTCCTGCTCACTGTGTGCTTTGTGCTTTGGTCTTTTGCAGCAGATTACCACAGCAATGGCTACACGGTGACAAATGGCTGGAAGATTCACAACACAGCCAAAAACAAGTGGTTTGTCTGCATGGCCAAGACTGCCGAAGATAAACAGAAGTGGCTGGATGCTATAATCAAGGAAAGGGAGCAGAGAGAGAGTAAGTGGATGATGTATTTTGTACTGCACTGAATGAACTTGTAGGACAAATGTATATGCACATACATGTATTTGAGAGAAAGAGAAAAGGTTGTACATTTTCTTCCATGGGCAGAATTAAAATCTGTCCTTAATATTTTCCTAAATCTAGGAAACAGATCTGATGTTTCAGAAGGTTCTTGATTCATTGCATTATCTTACCATAAAGCAACAGGATTTGCATGCACTTAGGGTAAACTTTTCTTCCCCAAAAATGCACAGTTCTCCTTTTCTCTAGCCTTACACCAATCACTTAAATTCTGCCTAATGTGAATCTCTGCTAAAATTAGGCATGGAAGTACAGGACTACTTCAGGCTGCCTGCTCTCAAGCTAGTCTTGGAGGTGTCTAAAATCTATGTCTCTTTTGGACTCCAGAGTTGCCCAGATTTGCAAGTTCTAGAGTAACATATCCAGAAAACGATGTGTTCAGGTTAGAAGAGAAAAAGCATCTACAGCACCAAAACAGCTTTTGCGAATGCTCTCCTCCTAAAGCAATTTGCAAATCTAAAGAGAGGAGGGCCAGAAAATGTTAATTATGAGGATAGTTATAACAGAGACACCTGCTGTTTTCAGAGGTGATCCCCCACCTGTACCAATTTTCAAGTCAGCATGAATTATGTACTTGGGAGCTTGGACAAAGTGAACATGAAATGTTCTCTATATTCTGTTATCATTCTTTAAGTCATGCAGTATTTCTTTCATTTACTGGGTAATATGATTGTCAAACACTATTTTTAGCTTAAAGGTATTAGTAAATGGGCTCATTAATAAAAGATGAGAAAATTATGTGCCTGCCCAATTTTGATTTATTCACAAATTTGAAATTGATTTCAGAAGTTTTGTATTTTTGCCTTCAAATAGAACATGCAAAAAGTCTCCTGATCTTCCAAGCATTTAAAAGCCTTTAACAAGTCTTATGCTTGAAGTTATTTCAGGTTCAGAAGTGAAATTGCTACAGGAAATCAGTTTCAGAAGGTTGAGAATCACAGAATCATAGAGTGGTTTGGACTCAGATAAAAAAATTACCTATTTTCCCCCTTAAATGGAAAATAAGCCAATTTTTCTGTTTCTACCATTTTTGCTGTTTGGCTTCAGCTTTTGACTTTGAGCAAATGCTTTATTCAGTGTTAGTTAAAGATCTGAAGGAATTTCTGCTTTATATTCCAGGTTTGAAACTGGGAATGGAGAGGGATGCATATGTCATGATTGCAGAGAAAGGAGAGAAGCTGTACCAAATGATGATGAGCAAGAAAGTGAACCTCATCAAAGACAGGAGAAGAAAATTAAGTACTGTTCCCAAGTGCTTTCTTGGCAAGTAAGTGACATTTGAATTGAAAAGGTCTTTCACTCCAGTTAATGGACTCTAGGATTTCTGGGGATGGCATTGTGACACAGATCAGATGTGCTTTGATGCAGCTTAATTAAACAGACCATAAGCCCCATCAGAGTGCTGATTTATTAAAAATAGTCATTGATTTTTGTTTCACACCTTACACAGGCTGAATAGTGTGACAGCTCGCTCTATTTTACAGTAAGTTATAACAGCTGGTTCAGATCAGCAAAAGGAGTAAGAAAACTACCTTAAACTACCACAAGTTTGGGGCTGTTGGTGGCCTAACCTGTACTCTGTTTTGTATACAAGCAAAAGCTTTCCAGGTGATAGTTAAATCCGGCAGAACTGTCCAAGCCTCAGCATTGTATTTAGAAGTTTCCTGTTTGTCAGTGTAACCAGCACAAATGAAATTTTGTGCATCATGAGACCTGATATGTTTGTTAGAAATATAGGACTTTATTGTCTGGAAAAAGCCTCTTTGATTCAGCTAGATACTACAAAATAATGACAAGCCAGTTCTGAAGGATGACGTGTGAGGCAGTGGAAGAGATTCCGTGGGCATCTGGGCTTGGTGATTGGCACTGGCAGCAGTGGGGCCACGTGTCCTGTGTGGCATGGCACCCAGGAGCTGACCTAAGAAGACTTTTCTGCCTCAGCTGTTCATGATTGAAATTATCAACTGTGGGAAGAAAAACAGTTCTGAGGCAGATATGCATTCATTTCCCTCCCCTCTCTGGTCTGTGTAACAGCAGTTTGCAGCAGCATTGCCAGTGCACAGGGATGGAAATGTCTTTCTGACAAAAGGCAGGCTGGTAGCATAGGTTGGTGATACTTCAGCTAGAAAAAACTTTCTTGATATTGGAGAAGTAGTTGCTTTGTTCTTGTTCTTACACATCCTCCACCCCCCCCGGTTGATCTTGTTGGATTAAAACTGAAACCTTTTAGATCTGATAACGGCAGTTCCTATTTTCCATGCAAAAAGAAGTACCAGGTCAGAAACTTACGTTCTTCCAGTGTTGTAATGTATGAGCCAGTTGTGGGTTCTCTGATATTGTGCTTAGTTTCAGGTCTTATCCAGGGTTTCCTGCTACTACTTTTCCTTTTAAATGCCAGTTTTCTTACAGTCTGTCCTGCTCAGTGCCCTCAGTTTGCTTGACAGCCACCTGACACTCCAGTGGTGAGGGCTTGACCTACCTTTGCTAATGGCTGAGCCCAGACTGAGATACTTACAGGTATCCTGATCTCTGACAGAAATGCAACTCTGCAGAGTGCAACTCAGTCAGTACATTCCAGTCATGACTGGCAGATTTTGTATCATTCCCAGGGCTTTCCCTGAACAATGCATGTTGCCTGTGACCTGTTTATTCTTGCAGATACTCCTGCCTAAGGGAGTCATTGAGAACTGTGCTGAGATGTATTTAGTGTTTTTTTTGTTATATGCAGCTGAGAGCAACACCAAGACCACAAAAATATTTTTTCTCTTGGTGTATGAATATCAGATAGCTTCTCAGAAATCAAGACATAAAATGTTTTTATGAGGAAAAAAGCATGATCGAATCCAATAGTTTCAGAGGTATCCCATGCATTTATTCTTAAGGCTGTTTATTGAACCTGACTAAAGCAACTGACTGGCTTGAGTGGAAATCTATTTTCCTGATCACTCTTTGTGGCATTTAGAAAAGTAACTGGTGATACAGTTGGAATGATGTGTATTGTCACTGTGTGTAAATGATATGCTGACCATGCTTCTTTTCAGTACTGCAAAACACTGAGTTGTGTAAGAGAGAGAGCATCTGGTAACCTCAGGAGATGTCAGCCGTATCTGATTGTACAGTCCTGGATGAGTTGGATTTTACTGTGTATTTCTTGTGTAGAAACACAGTTGTTCCAAGTCCCTTAATTTCCAAGGCATTGCTGGGAGATGCTGTCCTGACCTGGACGTCAGATGAGAACTGAGCATGGCAGCACTGAGAAGTGAAGATACTCTCAATTATCCTGGAGAACTGCTTCAGACAAGATTAGGAAACAAATCAAGCTTTGCCATCCACTCTTTGAGTTGATGACATTTTAGAAACAGTCTAGCATATTTCTTAAGAACCTCTTGGAATATTTTTGGATTATGCACTTTTCAGGGCTTATAAAGCCTTCAGATCAAATGATTACTGATTTTGCTTCTGAATCAAATGTCATAGAAACCTTAAAGCAGCTCATAAGAAAACCATCCCACAACTGGGGAAGTGTCAGAGCTGTGAGGGTAGCATTTAGTTAGTTTCCTATTTCGACTCACCATATCAACCTTACATTTACAATCCATGTAAACTGCAGTGACAGTTGCAAATAAAAGGAGGAAAGGTAACAGAGTAGCTTCCACTGAAGTTTTGGGCAGCCATTCAAGTGCTGTGAAGTGCCATAGAGGCATTGCTCCTGCTGGGGAGCTCCGGGGCCAGGGGGCCTCTCCCTGGGGTGCGTCTCTGGGTGCAGCCCCCGGCAGCAGGTGGGTGGGAGCCCTGCACAGCGGGCCTGCCTCTGCCCAGGGTGGAGGAGCATTCCTACTGCGCCTCCCTCTGCAGTTTATATTTTGTTTCATCTTTTAAATACTTACAGAAACAGTTCAGAATCCCTGGGAAAAGAACGTTCCTTAGGAGATAGCTTGACTCATCACTGCTCTGACTTTAGGGGCTTCACGGAACTCTACTGGTTTCCATGGGATTCTCCTGGCATAGTTGAATAGATTCTGCTACTTTTTCTGCACGATGATAGCTGCACAGTAGCCCTTCAGCAAACCAAAGTTTTCAGTCCTGAAGCTGTTTTGCTACTCTAAAGACAAAATGCAAATAATTCCTACTTAGATCGGTCAGTGCTGATAAATACAAAGAGACTAAAAAATACTTCAGTTAAAGCCCACAGGTGGGGACATGGATACAAGGATTTGTTAAGCAGGAACCTTCTGCACATTGGCAAGCACACAAGTGTTTTATTGAACTCACATTTCCCATAAGTTGCTCAACTTTTATATATTCCTTTTGTTCTTCTCCATGACTGTAACATGTTTCTAGCATAATTGCTAATTAACCTGGCAAACAGCTCAGTCCCTTGGGGCCCTGACAGAGCTGGGTTCATCAGGCTTGCTATGGCCACGTTTTGTACTTCCTGTTTCTAATGAATAGCATCCTTCATATCTATCCATATTTTGGCTTTTATTCTGCCCATATATGCAGCTCTGCCCCTCAACAGAGAGGTTTTGTTTCGTGCTGCATGAGCAGCAGATGAGACTTGCATCTTCTGTGTATAAGTTAGAAGCATGATGTCTGTAATCTGCCAGGCACCACCTCCAGAAAATTACTTTAAATTAACCTGTCAGTGGGACTCATGCTGTCTGTTACTGCTCTGTGCTGGAATTCAGGAGGTCGAGTCTTCTGTTCTAAGTCCTACATTCCATTAAAGCCAATCCAATTACACCATGGGGCTGGGAACAGAAATCAGACCCAGTCTGAAGGAAGATGAGCAGGTGTAATTAGGTCAAATCATGAACACTTCTTGGATAAGTAACTTGGGAAGAAGTAGCTGGGAAGGGAGGATACCCTACTGTTGAAGTTGATTTAAGGTCCTCAGTTAATCTTGCTTGCTAATTTTTTCCCCCATGGATGTCTGGATTGCTCTGTAAGATAAGGATTTGCATCATCCTTAGAGATGCAGCCAGGTCATCTTTCCTTTTGTGTGCACCCCGTTTGTGAGCTAAGGGCAGTGATGGGAAGAGCCTCAATCCTCTGCAGGCATTTCCTCCAGGAATGTAAGAAATTAAGGCACTGTGTAGAGGTGCCATTGCTCACAGCAACTTTCACAGCTGGGTCAAGGCCAGTCTCCTGTGGCTGGCTGATGGCTTGCACAGGCCACTCAGAGCTGACTGTGTGTGTTCTGCTCTCCTTTGCAGCGAGTTTGTATCCTGGCTCACTGAGATTGGAGAGATAAGCAAACCAGAGGAAGGGGTCAACCTGGGACAGGCACTATTGGAAAATGGAATCATTCATCATGGTGAGTGTGCCGTGCCATAAAAAGATACCAGTTTTCAGTAATGCCCTGGAAATGAGGGTGGAAAACATACTGGAGCTGTTCACATGATGTTCAAATACTTTCTGCTGCCATACCCATCAAATCCTCAAAACGTTTAGTGATTTTTGGGATTAATGAGTGGGCAAATTTATGCCATGAAAAGAGAACTCGTTTGGTATCCAGAAAGTGTTTGTGTCTACAGTTGCTTGGTTTCTCTGCAATGACTTCGTTTGGGACTGTATCAGGTGTATATTCCTTTGTACTATTTGTGTTTGAAAATTAGTTACAGTTCATAAATACAGCTTTCCACATGAGACATCAGCAATCCAGAGGAATGGAGCAGTGCTCGTTGAGACCAGGGCACAGGTGAGGGGTCATTCAAATGGCTGCTTGTTGCAAAAGAAGGAGATCATGGAGGCTTTTTTGTGCTTCCAGCTCATTTGGCAAGGATGTCTTTCTTTAAAATAGTGAGGGACCATGTTTCTTCATCTCACCAGCTGATGACCTTGGAGTGTTGCGATGAGAGATGTTCTAGAAGCGTAGGACAGCGCATACAAAAGTGCTGAATGACTGAAGTATGCTTGTTTGAAAATTTTCTGTGCTACCTGCATTTCTACTAAAAGTCTTTCTCCGGGTTACATTGTTTAAACTCAGGTTTCTCCTGCTGTTTCCTGCTGTTTTTTACTGTTTCCATATTGCATTGTGCAGCCAGAGCAACACAGTCCCACTCTAATTAAACAGAAAATATCTCAATTTCAGCATTCAGGTGAGTTTAGCTGCAAAATGCACATCAAAGGAATACTGTAGATGGGTCTTAAGTCACCGCTGGTCTACATTTTCATACAGTCTCTTCAAAATCAGTTTAAATAAGGAAGCAATTTAATTAGACTAGTCTTGCTTTAATCTCTTGGTTACCTAGCGGCACAAACTTGTCTTTCAGGTGACAATAACACCTGAACAAGAACAAGAAATTGTGTATGTTAGCTTCTTATAATTAGCACATGGAGAGATCTCTTATAAGCAGTCCCATAGGCCTTTGTGCACATACACTTCCATCCTCACATACCAAAATGTGCTTTCAGGCACATTCAGACTTTGAAGAGTTTTGAGCATGAGCTCAAAAGCACTAAACACTTTTGAGAACTTGATTTTGGAGAACTGAAGCACATTGGCTTCAGTGTGGAGGGATCCCTCTTTGAAAGAGGAATACCCTTTGGCACTCACACCCTCACTGGCCTACATTGTGAATGTGCACACATGCACTGCTGGTGGAGAAAGCTCTCCTGAGACTTGTTATTTCATGTGACTGTTTACCTTGCCATAAGTTCATACTTTGACACTTTCATCAGTGTTTTTTTTTCTCTTAACACAAATTTACACTTCAAAAATTGTGCTGTTAGATCTACTGCTCTCCTTATTCAGATGCCCTCAGTAAGATGCATCTGGGTTGGTTTTAGTGTGACCTCAGAGTTCCTGGTGTTCATGTCTTCAAAGCCTTGCATAAACTGAATCTGATGTAAAATTTTAAAAATTCAGTTTTTACCAACTGGCCTATAAAGAACATGGCTAGGACAAAAGACAGTTTTAATTATCATGCTGATGTTTTAGTTTCAGATAAGCACCAGTTTAAGAACGAACAGGTGATGTACAGATTTCGCTATGACGATGGAACATACAAGCCAAGAAGTGAATTGGAAGACATCGTGTCCAAGGTTTGTATTATCATTCTTTGCTGGAACCTTGTGATGTGCATCAAGAAGTTTGCTCTCCCTCTGAATGTCCTGGACCTTGTGTGGGAGATTGCCACTGCTGTTGATCCGTGTTGTATTGAGCTGTCCATCCTGATGCCACAGGAGACATTCACGTTAGGGACAGGAAGAAGAGTTTAGCAATGAACAACAATACAGTTGTGACTGCACCCAAGACTGCTGATTGCAATCCCAACAGAGTAATAAAAGGTCTTAAAACAGTAGGTGGTAACATGTCTGCTGCAAGTCTGGGCATGATGGTTCAGGGAGATAGATGAGATCAATATTTAACTGTTCCTAAAAATTGTCTGTCAAATGAGTTCTGCTGATCCATATTTGTCCACATACCTTTTAATAAATTTGATTTTTTTTCTTAGGGACATGGGTTAATGGGCTAATTGTGAGGAAGGATTAATGGAGAAAGTGTTGGAATAGAGGTGATTAGAGGTAAAAGCAGATGTCTGGCTGTTAGAAGCTGGGAAAGAAGAAAGAATGCTTGACAGAGAGGCTAAAGGAACTGTTTTGAGTATCAGTATTCATCAATAGAAAATTCCAGCTGAGTAGAGACATCAGTGCCCAGGTTCTGTTAGCATTAGCTAGTCAGTGTTTCTTTGAAAAGAAAAAAGCTGCTGACTCTGCATCTTCCATTCCTCAGGGGGTGAGGCTTTACTGCCGACTGCACTGCCTGTACACTCCAGTGGTAAAGTAAGTTCCCCTTCATGATCCCCTTGTATTGATTACCTGACTTTGGTAAAAGGATGATGTTACTATTGAAATCTTTCTTGTTTCTTACTATAAACAATAATTTTCTGAATTTTCTTGGCTCTTTTAATGCCCTCAGCTTAGATGTGTAGTTGCAGTGCTGCTGCTGGAGGATGTTGGAACAGGGGATTCAGGGAGTGTGCAGCTGGGTGTGGTAACAGTGACTCTGATTCAGAGCACATCAGGGGGTGGGGATTGTAGTTGCTGTAATATTTGGGTTGTAGAAAATGTCAACAGATGCTGAAGTGATGTAAACAGATTCCAGTGTGGTGCTAGGATTCTGTCATTCAGAGCACCCTAAACAAACAAAAGCCAGTCTGAAGCAGAACAAAAGCTGAAGCTTTTGAAGAAATTTTGAAGTAATTTGAAGAAACACTGAAAGTTTTGTGTGGAATCTCAAGAACTTGGCTCTGTATAAATAACTGCTGAAGAATTGAGATAGTCTGCTAGTGCTAGGTAACTCTCTTCCCAGAGCCCATATGTTACCATACTGTGACATCAGATGAACATTTTGGCCTATGATGGAAACCACCCTGAACTCTGTAGTTCTGTTTAGGTATTTATGATGGAAGATCAGGCATTTTCACTTAGGACAACTTAATGTTTTACAAATAAAAAACTGATGAGGAAGAAAAGACCTCTACTGGAGATGGCTGGATTCCCAAATTCAACAAAACTGACCTCTTGTCAGTTGTTGTACAACTGAATTTTCACTGAGAAATACCATTGTCATGCTAAAAGGAGCTGCAGTGACAGTTACAGTTCGTAAGGCATAAATTTGCATCATTGGAATTCTGGATTTTTCTCCCAGAATAACTGTTCTGCAACAGCACAGATTTCACTTAGCCTAGAAGGTGTGGAGAGCAGGAAAGCATGGTGCTGCCAGTGGCAGACAGAATGGTTCTGTAGGTGCATGTGTGCATTTGCATGGAGATATCTCACCCTTGAAGATGGCAATTCATGTGCAGAGTAGAAAGGATGGGATGTGAAGTTCCAAAAATGTCCCTGACCTCAGGGTGCCCACAAACTGAAGTGGATCTACTCTAATGCTTTAGGGAATCAACAAGGACAAAATAACTCCCAGAGGCCCATCTTGTGGTGGTGTGGTGTTTTGTCAACGTGCAAGCAGGGAAAGAGTGGGCCTTGGACTGAGACTGATGGCATCTTATTCAAAACTGTCAGCATTTCTAGGAAAGTTTTGGGAGTTACTTCTCATCTGGAACCCCCTACTCATTAGTCCTCAATATTTTAATGTTTTCCTTTATTGAAAAGCACATTTTCCCAAGATAAGAGTGTGAGAGGGAAAAACTGCCCAGAAAACACCTACAGATTTATGCTAGGTTTAGCACATTACTGGAAGACAAGTGAAAACTGTGTGTAAGCACTATGAGGAAAGCTTTTTTCCTGAAGTCACGTATTTTTGGAAGTGCTGTCATGTTTTATTGCCTTTTTTTCCCAAGCTCTGAAAGTCCCACTTCTCTTTCTAATTTCTCACACCCTGCATTCTGTAAACACACAAACCTTTCTGCCGCATTTATTTACAACAGCCAGTCACAACATATGTGTGTCTGTAGATGATTAGTAAAAGAACAGGGTTGGGTAGGATGGGTTTTAGATAGTGTTTAGATATTTGGTTTTTAGGAAAAAGGCAGTATTAGATAGTGTGGTGCTAATAAAAGAGGCTGATTTGACAGAACTGAATAAAGTCTTGTCTTGACCTGCCTCATGGATCCATCCAGGCTATAGAACAGCCCCACTGGCTGTGCTTCCTTCCACAGTCATGCCAGTGGAGCTCAAGCTTCAAATACAAGGACCACCCCCAAGGGCAAGAGGAATTAATTCTTCATAGCCCATTCAGTGTTTGGCCTCTCTGCTGAGACTCTCAATAAGAGGGAGGCAATTAATGCAAATTAATTGTGGTAATGGCTTTTGTGATGTGGAACTGGGAACTGGATCAAGATCATGAAACTTATTTCACATGGGCCAGTAAACAGCCTTAAAATGGCTTTTATGCTCTTCCGAACTGGATTAAATCCAGTGACCTTGGAGGTAAAAGGTGTTAGAGCCCAATGTCCTGAGCCACATAGTCTCCTTATATTTGTACCAAATTTCTTTAGAAATATTTCACAAAAGGCTAAAACAATCAATTATGTCTGTGGCTTTGACAAGAGAAATGGGAGAAAACTGCAAGAAGCATTAAGTTACAATAGGGTTCCTTTTTCTTCTTGCAGGAACAGTGCTGCTCTCTGCAAGCGCTGGGTGTGAGCTGGTGCCAGTTATGTTACAAGAACTAAACACAATCCTTCTTATTTACAGTGACTGAAATTATCTGATTCCATAAAAGGATTCTGCATATTCTATTTGTGTCTGGCTACTATGTGATATTTTACTAAAGGAAGTAAAATCTGGACGAGTGTGGAAAATGTCTCCTGACAAAATAGACTAAAAGCTGCCTAATTCCATGAGCCTCACAAAAAGGAGGCACAGAGGGGATGTGTAGAGTCCCTGTCTGTGACTACATTAATAGGTAAATACTAGAGAAGAATTACTGAAGCTTATAGATGGCACTGGTACTGAGCCAAAAGATGTAAGCTGGATGTGAATGGATTTTGGATGATTTCCAGCCAGAAGAGTGTGATTTTTAGTGGAACTGCTGGTGGCAGTATTCTAACCTGAATTCTAACCTTCTAAGCAGCAGTTTAGGACATCTGTGAAAAGAATCTTCTGGTTGCCTCTGGCTGGAATGTGAGCTCCCTGAAGATGGCTCAAAACAACATCCAGAGAAATTTTAAATAACACTGCTTTGTGTTGATCTGAAGTATCTTCCTAATTCAAGTTGCTGGAAAAGTTTAAAACTTTCTGGAGAGAAAAGATAGCTGCTTATTAGTGGGTCACAATAGTATATAAAAGTTTAGAGTGTAAAAGACATGTGTACCTTTTTGTCCTGATTTTCCCTGAATTCTCTTTCTTGATTAGAGACCGTGACTACCACCTAAAGACATACAAATCAGTAATCCCTGCAAGTAAACTAGTGGACTGGCTTATTGCACAGGTAAGAAAAGTTTAAGATACTCTCTTTGCTAAGAGGCACTTCATAATCCTAAAATTTTCCTTTTTCAATGTATCAGTGGGAAATTTAAAAGTGGTTTGGTTGCTGTTCTTACCTGTGTGCATCTGCTTTCTCTCCTCCTCCAAGGGAGCTGTAAACAGTCTTGGCCTGAGACCATCTTAGTTGCTGGATTTACACATCCCAAAGCAATCAGCCACCATGATTAGGGCTTTAGACAGCACATTACTACCAGAACTAGACAGCAAAAATAATAATTGTAATAGTGGCAGCAGTAATAAGAGTAATAGTAATATGCTCCAGACATGATTCTTCACTGTGGTACTGACTGTAAACTGTTTCTGTAATTCTGATCACTCAAATGGAGGGATTGTATGGAATAAACCTAAGTTATCACATCAAAACTAGTGTATCCAGTTTCACATCTAGTTTCTGTATGAAAAAGTTGAGACATTTTGGCAAGATTGATGATTGTAAACAACTGGGTTTTCTGAGGATTTTTGTTACTGCTGTTATTGTATTTGAACAAATACCTACATAACATTTAGAAGTACTTAGTGAGCTGAAAGAATTAAAGCTATATTTTCTAATTAGAGAATGCTATTTTGCTTGAGGAATGTTTTGAGGCCAAAGTAATGTTAACATCATCAGGAGTAGCCAAGTCTGGTTTAGACCCTTCCTGTGCAGAGATTTTGTTGCCTAGAATAAACACAGACTGCTAAAGGTTTAAGATGGTAACATTAGGAGGCATTTCTCCTCCAGTTTATTTACAGTTGAAATACTAAATTGGATTTTTAAATCCCAGTTTCTGTAAAATAAGCTACCCACTTTTCCCATACAATAACACAATGTGAACATTGTGCATTGAGCATTGAACATTGAGCATTGTCTTATGACAGGAAGTTGAAAATGAGAGAAGACTTGTGAAGACTTCAAATTAGTTTATAGTGAAAGTTAAACTTCCGGTTTCTTAAAGCTATTTTCTTGGCTTTCCTTGTGTGATTACATAGTCATGCAATTCTTTCAGAACTGCTTTGATCCCTTTTCTACCAAGACAACAGTATTTAGTTCTTAATTTGTAAATGTTGAGCCTTTTCTGCTCTCAGCCTCTTTAATAAAAGCTAGTAGTGCTGTGGATTGGCCAGAGCTGATCCTGTTTTGTCCTGTATTTAAATAATGCTGATACACCATAGTGATGGGCTTTGCCAGCATTTGCTTGGCAAATAACTTCTGCTCTCCTTAGCAGGATTTGAAGTAGGACTGATGTTTTGCTGACAAGATCAGAGGGTGCTTGGCTGCTTAAAATGGTACTTTAAGTCAGCACACTACCCTGCAGCTGCTGGGAGAGCTATCAGGTATCTAGTTCTTCAGATGGAGGGGAGAAAAGATGTAATACTTGTGTAGGATACAGCCTCTCATTAAATAGGACTGAAAGGAATACACTGAAATCGCTTCTGTTGCCAAAGCAGCAGGTGCCCTCCGTGCTGGAATGGGCTGAGCAGCTGCTGTCACTGAGACCGCAAACATCAGGCTCCCTTTGCTGTGTCCCTTCGCTCATCTGGTATCAAGGGACCAGTGTTAATCCTTGTAAGACCAGTAGCGCTTTCTGACTTTCACCAGCACTATTTAAAGCTTACTTGCCTGCCTAAAAAGTAAAACCATGTTTGTAAAGTCTTCTCTTGTGGCTGCAAATTAGCAGATACATGGAGAAAAGTAGGCATTTCTTGTATTTAACTGAGTTGTAGATGTAAAGCTTAAGGCTGCCGCTTCAGGGAAGTCTGTAAATTTGCGAGTCGCCTTTGTTACCTGTTTTGAATGACTACACTCAAGGCTTCAGGCAGTGAGAAACTGAAGCCTTTGTAATCTGCTGTGTAAGCAAACTGCCCCTGTCATTTTAACCTGTCTGACCTTTGGAGTTCACATACTTAGCTTTTTCTTCCTTGAGCTGGATAGGGATGGATCTCTCAGCTTCAAAGAAGGAGCTTTATTGTCTGTGACTAATGGGTCTTGAAGTCTAACACTGATTTCAAATAAAAAGTCTTTACATTGAGATAATTTGGTATCTTTCCCCAGTGCTGGTCCTTGTTCCCCTGGTTCCTGTAGGAGGGAGAGATGCTGTCTGGAGGAACCAACAGTGTTTGGGCAATGGGATACCTGTTTTAATGGCTTGCTTTGTTCCCCACACAGATCATCCTGCTAATTTCAGAGCCACAGGCTCTGCGGTGGGGAAGGGGGAATAATTTAGCTTAGAAAATTGTCTGAGGTGTAACATTATCCTCCTGTTTCTAGGGAGACTGTCAAACTCGGGAAGAAGCTGTCGCACTGGGTGTGGGACTCTGCAATAATGGCTTCATGCATCATGGTAATGCATCAGTTTTGCTTCCCCCAGCCAGTGAAATGAGCTCTCGCTTCAGTCAGATTAGCTTTTCTAGGCTGTGCCATACATGCTGTGTACACGATTTGCAGGCATTCCTGCAGGTTGTTCTAGAACAGTCCTCGAGCCAATGCATGGCTAAGCCTGGTGCCTTCCCTAGGGAAGCCCCTTGCTGATAATTGTGGGAAGCACTGAAGGGATTAGACAAGCTAGAGGAAGCATGTTTTTTCACTGCATCTCTTCCAGAGCCATCTGAGCAATGCACAAGCCAAGTACTGTCCTGAAATATCACAAAAAAAAATCAGACATTAGGTGAAATTGCCTAGTTCTTCCCTCTTGGATAACAAACACTATCGTTGGTGCTGAGGCATCCAAACCTGAAGTGCCAAATTACCAAGTTAAACACCATCCATCCTCAAACAAGGAAAGTAAACAAATCACATCTGTATCAGTATGAAATAGAACATACAAGTTGTAAGAGTAAACATAGTTTGTCAAATGAAACATTCAGTTTTAGTCATAGATAACATTTACTCACTGTATTTTGAGTAGCATTTTGAGAGCACATTATTGTAAATAACTAATGGAGAATTTAAGAATAATTGTGGTCTTTTTAAAAGAATTTGGTCTGTTCTGAGTCCATGCAAACTTCTGGCATTTATTGCATCCATTGCATAAGTACATGTTGAATGTAGTTGCTCATCACCTGCTGCTTTTGTTTGAAGCCCCCCAGGTCTCGTATTTGAAAAACTGGTAAAGAACTTTTTCATGTCTTCTAGAATTTTGTAGATCTCATTTCCCTCTCAGGTTTGTTTTTCTTAAGGTTGAGCCTTAGTCTGTGTGGACACCTTACATCCTTTTAGACAGCCCCTTTACCCCTCTTTGCTCCTTTTATAGTTTTACTATGTTCATTTGGATGTAGGAAAGGAGTGTGAGGGTTTGAGTAGCATCTTCCTTCCAAGAGGATCTTTTGCATTTTATATAAAATCTGCATGCCAGAGAGGTCACATTGTGTCATGAGCTACCATGCATTGTGAAAGAAATTATTTTCCTAAAATACAGAATTAGCTGAAAAATACAGAGCTGAGGAACTGACTGATAGAGATGCATCTGGTCTGTGTTCTGTAAAGATTGGGGAGATATTTAGGATTTCCTTTAACTTTCTTCTCTGTTTCTCTCTTTTTTCCTCCATGTAAATGCATGTATGTATTTCATATGTATCATTTCCAGTCTTGGAGAAAAGTGAATTTAAGGACGAATCTTTATATTTCCGCTTTTATGCTGATGAGGAGATGGAGGGCACCAGTTCCAAGAGCAAACAATTACGGAATGACTTCAAGCTCGTGGAAAACATCCTGGGAAAGAATCTTCTGGTGAGAAACATGTTAATGTAAACCCTGATGTTTCTGCTAAAATGATATTGTTTTATAGTAGAGAATAATGTGAGAGTAGAATTAAAATGGGCAATTTCACGTGTAGCTAGGTTTTCCAGATCAGTTGTGGCTTGCAATGAAAAGTCTAATTTCTCATCTCCAGTTCCACCTTTTCTGTGAACTCCATATTTATGAAGCATAAATACGTGTAAATATTGTGCTCTGTTTAAGATTTTACCGGAAGAGGATGACTATGGGTTTGACATAGAAGAAAAGAACAAAGCAATTGTGGTGAAGTCAGTTCGACGAGAGTCTTCTGCTGAGGTAGGGCCTCACATTCTTATTTTGGTATCTAAGAATGTTTCAATACTTAGAAAAGTTACAAACCATCCTTTTAAAATCTGTTTCCTTTAAAGGCAGCTAATAGAAGATGGCTGTCTTCTACGATTCCTGGTAATAGGCTGTTTCTGTAAATTGCTAAGTGTTTTGGCACTACTGGGGGACTTGAATATTATTGGTAAGTGACAGGATGAGAGCAGTATCTGTGTGATGATAGCTTACCTCAGGTTCCTTAGCAACTTTAATTTAAGGACAGAGGGAAAGTAACACTCTTTTGGGATAGCAAAGATGTTCGATGGGAAACAGGTTTATTTGAGTGAAAGCTGTATTTTTAGATATGTATTTTTCTCTTAAAAAGCATGCAGTCATTTCTCTCCGTGGTATTTTTAGGAGTTCTACAGAATATATTTGCTTTGTTTCTTTGAAGCACATAGATGGCCCAAATGTCATAGGATCTGAGTATTTCTTAATCACCCATTTAGCTCTACAGAATCCTTATGTGGGTAACATAGTGTGACATTCCATTTACCAAAATAAGGCACAGATAAACTGATGAAGATAAGAGAGGACTAAATGACTTGTCAAGAGTTTCACAGTAAATTGTGGCAGCACACAGGACAGAGCTTCAAATTAAAAGTCTGGACAGCTGGACTTTTACAGAATTTTTGAATGTCCACATTAAAATTTGTGGGTTACTACTCTGGACTACAAATAACTCCTGGATAACTTGCTTAATGGAAATAGCTGAAGTGGATAGACTGGTTTTAGCAAGTTGAGAATGTCACATGGAAAGGAATTTTGAACTGAAGTTTTGTGTTAGAATGAAATTATTTCAGTATTCCTGGTTCTCATTTGATTTATGGTCACCCAAGAAACCAATCCTATGCTTTATCTAGTGCTCAAAATCAACATAGGTTGGCCAAAAATGTTATTAGTCTAAACCTGTGCTGTGGAGCATTCATTGCCTGCCAGATAATCCTCTGCCCTTCTTTTGGCTGGAAGCTTGAGGAATAGCCTGCAAATCTGTTGTGTTTGAGGACAATGGCAGCACATCATTTCCTAAAGAATCTCTTTTTTTTTGATCTTTCAAGACAATCTTTGCCCATCAGCGCATCTTTTGAACTTGATCTAATAATACTGGTCGAGCAAAGAATGAAATCTGCATCTCCCTGAGCCAGAGTGTATGTGAGAGTAATGCTGTGTGGAGCTCCTTTTTCAAGTCAAGAAACTTGTCAGTGGATTCCAGGCAGAATAGAAAAGGGTTTGCCACATTTAGAAGGAAACCCAGCTGCTGAACGTTGAAGTTATACGTGATTCTAATCTGGAAGGTTTAATACTTTTTTAATTGTTCCTTGATACCTCAAACCTAGTCCAAATGTTCTTATGTTACATTTTACCTGGTAGAGATCATCAAGGGGTATGTTTGAGGCTGTTTTACAGTGGGCAGAATAGGGGATCTCTTGTTACTGGATCTGACCATTGCTGAATAACTAAAGTTAGGTGCAAAACCTAGGGAGTAAAATCAACAATTTACGCTTTTTTAGGTTAATGAAGAGCTAGTACTTCACTTCAAGAGAGACAGGTTTTATCACAACTTCAAACCTGGTTACATCTACTGGTGTTGACTGGGTATAGGTTGATTTTGCAAGGCTGATGGCTGAAAAGTGTTCACAGCTCCTGTGCCCAGGGTGTGGGAAGTCACACTCCTGACTCTCACTGGCTATCACAGCCAGTCTGTTAAGGGCCCCTCATTTTCAGTTGTGTCCCCCCACCCCTTGTTTTTTATAGTCTTCTTTTTTAATAGTCTCTTTAAAATTTGTAGCAGAGAAGTACTAAGATTTATCCACGGCAAACTAAGATTCATCTGTAGAGTGGCATATTTCTAAGGATACAAGGTGAAATCTTTGTTTTCTGTAAATGCAGAAAATTTTTAATGGGGAGTGACAAATGACTTGATGAACCAATGCTACTTAAAGAGTATTTCATGTGAAAGTAATCCTAGAAGTCCATAAGTAGGGAACAGTTGAACCTTGAAGCCTGAGCTTTCCAGCTTTTGCTGGAAGTTGTGGTGGTCCAAAGTGCTCTGTGGTGTTTGTTCCCTTTGCAGATGGCTGGCCTGCAAGCAGGAAGAAAAATCTATTCCATCAATGAGGATTTAGTATTCCTACGCCCGTTTGCTGAAGTGGAAACCATCTTATCCCAGTCCTTCTGCTCACGAAGGCCACTTAGGCTCCTGGTAGCCACCAAATCAAAAGAGTAAGTGCCAAGATGGGCAGAGAGAGAAGATTATTGACAAATGTCAGTTATTAAGTAATACTTCTGCAGTTGTAGTGAAACCTGTGTAAACACTTTGCTGTGCAGAGGCCACTCAATAGGAAAGCATGACAGAAATGAGAGGTACAAGAGTCACGGCTCGTTTTTAGTGATGACCCTTGGGCTGTTGGGAGAGGTTGACATGTGTTCTCTTTATACTGCAGATAACTTTTGGTTTCCTTGTGCACAAACAAAACTGAATGACAAGGATTGTCATTCTTTCTCAGGTGTGAAGCTTCTCATACTCTATTATGTGCAAAGGAAAATGGTTTCCACCCATTAAAGCTTGGCTTATTTTTGGATGAGTCTAACAATATCAGCCCTTACAGTTTTTATCTCCTATTGTTTCTTATAATGAGAGTTGGCCCTGTTAGAGTCTTGTGTATTGTTAGATTCTGTAATCCCATAACTGAACGTCTGAAATGTACTGTGCCATAGAACTGAACATCTCAGTGAACATTTGTTGCTGAATGCCTTGTCCAGTCTGTTTTGGTTTTTTAAATCTTTTGGTGGGAAAAAATCCTCTGCTGGTATAGGTCAGCATAACTGCACTGAAGTTTGTGTAGAAATGGAAGTGAATATAAATGCCTTAGAAGGTTTCTGTTAAGTTTTATTCACTGAAAGATGTAATGAATTAAGAAGTGCCAAATCTTAATTAACAAATAGAATCTCCCATCTGCCTTGGAGACTGAAGATGGAGTATATTTCTTCAGGTCTGTTTATTTCTTGTTTATTTGTTAACACTGTGGATGCTTTCTTTCATCCAAACCCAGTTGTGAATGCCAAGGAAAGATGCTCTTAAGAACTGCCCGGAACTCTGGCAGCCTAATTTAAAATGATGTTTTCTCTTCTCATTGATTTATCTGCAGGATTATTAAAATCCCAGATTGTCCTGAAGCACTTTGCTTTCAGATCCGGGGAGCAGCACCACCGTACGTTCATGCCGTAGGAAGAGGTAAGTAGAAACTCTTAAGTTGGTGGTACACTTGAGTGGGGGATACAGCTGAATAGACAGACACATATACAGTATAGATAAAATGTGTGTATGTGTAAATATATTTCAATAAAGAAAGATCCAGGTTTCATTGTCCAGCTTGTTCTATACAAGTTCTGACAAATTTAGTGACCACAAGAACCTGTGATAGGCAAGAATCACAGTCATATAACCATAAAACAGTGTGAGATTTCCTGCCTCAAGCTGCTTATCATCTAAACAGATGCTAAGACAACTGGTATCATTCTTATGAACTGAGTCTTGGGTCTCTAATCCCATCACTCACAATACAAGGAATAATTTAATTCCACAGTGGAAGAAATTGAATGCTGCAATGCACAGTACCATGGACTCTTTAGAAGGCATTATCACTTTAGCTCTTGCAAGCTAGAAATGGACTTGCTTAGTGACTCTACTCTTGTTTCTTCTGAGACTACTAAGGTAAAGCTTAACAGCCACAGAGGGAAAAAACCTCCTAAAACTGAGATGGTTGAGAAATTGAGAGGTAATGCTGTCTGTTGTTTCCTCAATATTTCCGCCTGTAGTCATCCACAATTTGGGTCACTGGGTTCTGAAGGTGCTGTAGGATCAGCAGGTTGGTAGACAAGTCACAACACGATCTAGACATCACAAAGCATGACATATAGTTCTCCCTTTACACAGGCATATATTTCTACAAATTACCACTCTAAGACAGAGGTGAACTGCTCTCCTTGGTCTTTTTAAAAGGAGCAAACACAATTTGACAGAGATATTTACTACTTCTGTACCTGACATATTAACTGAGCTACAAGCAAAGCACAGCTTTAACCTTTATGTTAAGCAGATGCAGAAAATACGACCTTTTAGACGTATACCACTTCCTTCCTTCAGAATAAATGTGTGTCTCCAGCTGAGTGCAGTTAGCTTAGGCAGCACCCACAGTTGGCGTACCCAGGGACACACATTTATTACACTCTTTGATAGCAGCACCTAGAACCATTTTTTCACAGTTTGGAGTGCAAGCTGAAAGTTGCAGCTAGGAAGCTTGTCCTTTTTCAGGATTTTGCCTGGAAAAGACAAATCACATTGGACATCATAGCCTTTTTCTGTGGCAGATTGTGTAACATGCAAGTGTTCTGTCTTCCAGGTGCAAGAGGCTGGAACAAATAGAACAGTGTGTACTTAAGCAGGAATTAAGTACTGCAGCTCACGTGACCATAAGGCTAAAAGAGAACCATATAAGAATCCCAAAGGATCTCCCACAGAAACGTCAATTTCCAGCATGAATGCATTTAGATCTTAGGATTTTAGGAGATTTAATTAACGGCAATTTAGGAGATTGCTGTTTTCCCCAGCAACGCTGAAAACATGACAGATAGACACATCATGTTATCCTTCCACAACAAAGCTCTCTGAACAGTAGCAAAGGCATGACAGGACTGACCCAGCTCTTCTTACTTTTTCTAACCAGAAAGCTTTTGCAAGCTTTCCAGTATTCTCGTCCATAGGCAAATGGCATTTCTGTCCAACTTCTCTCCTGTTATTTTTCAGGTTCTGAGGCTGCAGCCGTAGGCCTTCATCCAGGGCAGTGTATTTTGAAAGTTAATGGGAATAATGCAATACATGGAAATTACAAGGAAGTTCTGGAGCACTTCACAGCCTATAGGACCAGGCAGCAGGAAGCCCTGGTATGAACACACAACCTCAAAGGAAGTACATTAATTCCTGCCCTTCTTCTGCTCTCCACTTTTTCTGTGCTTTTATGCTTACTAAATATTCAGAAAAAGAACATCTACATGTTTGTTTTGACTCATTCCCTTCTATGCCAGGGCCCTGCTATCACTAAGGGGAGCTGATTCCATTTGCCCATATTTGCAAAACACCTACAAATAATATGAAAGCCATTTCATGCACACAGTACTGAAAATTAGCTATTACTAACCACAGAAGTTTACTCAGCTATTGATCTAAATTTTATGTTCTCTGAAGTTCAGAGAAAAGCTGGGGGAATGTTGATATTTCAGCCTACTTAGAAGATACAGAATTGATGGCTAGATTGATCTTTGTAGTCCAAATATTTGGAGACTGGGCATTTTGAGGTCCTAGCTGAAGCCTATATCTCTTGAAAGGGGTTGTACCAGTGGGTGTACAGAACACATGAAGATGCTGAAGAGGACAGAGTTCGGCAAGCAGCATCCCCGGGGTGTTTGAATTGCAGTCGCCCAGGCTCCAGCAAAGACAACTCTGCACTAGAAGGACATGCAGAATTGGAACCTCTGCAAAGCAGCCAACAGGAATCAGGTAAAGATTCTCATGGGGGAGGAAAACCTAGGGACAATTCAGGGGCTTTCAGAAGGAAAACCACAGTAGAAATATAAAGTATAATTATTATTGTAGAATAACTCTCGTCTTAGGAAAGCTTTGTAATTGAATTAAGTCTGGCAGAGAAAGTATTTCTTTGCTGCAGTTTATTGAGGGGAACAAAAGATTGAGATACACATAGAAATCGTGCACCTGTGACTCTGTTCTTTATAAGACAGCCAGTTATGGGAATAAGAGACTCAGCATTTTTAAAATCCTTTTTAGAATCCTGCAAACCATGAATTTATGGGCAGTAGCTGATGGAGGGAAGGTCTATAAGTAACTCCACCTAGAATAATCTGTATTTTCTGTTATTCTTGATTAAAGATTAGGATGTTAAATTACTCAGATCTGAAGCAAGTTTTCAAGGCATGTAACCACTGTGTCAGGAAAAGGTGTGGGTGTATTTCCTCCAGCTTATGAAAGCATAGTTCAAAAAACAGTTCTGCTTTCATGTTGAGGGCTTATTTGGAAAAGTAGATGTTAAGGGAGACTACTAAAGCAAAATTTAATCCAAAGGACTGAGCCCGGAGTCTGAATGCCATTGGCAATCCAGGAACAGATGCACGTGTGTGCAGATCCCATGCAAGGTCTGGTGCTGCTGTAATTCACGATCACACAGCAGAGTTCCACAGTGGAGCAGCGCCCTGGTAGAAGTGTGTGAGCAACCCCCTGGCAAATCTCAGTCTGACTGGAACTTGAACCTGATCTCTAGTGACAACAGAATTGCTTTGTGTAAAAAATGTTATCTCCTCACCACATCCCTGCCCTCACGTCTCCAGAGGGTTATTGCAGACAACAGGATTCAGAGATTAACATCCCTTCCCATAAGGGAAGCTTCTGCTAGGATCATGGAAGAGAACTAGAAGTTGTCCTGAGCATGGATATGTGCACACATACATGGAAGAACATCAGAATGGGGATTGGAGCATGTGTATTATCTAAAACTCTGACTCCATTAATGGCCAACAGCAATTGTCTTGCTAAGAATATTCTCTCAGTCTCCAGCAGCACATAGTTTGAGACACTCCTTGAGCCAAAGATTGTGTCTTTGCATTCAATGCTTCTTCTCAGCAGGTTTCTCTTGTCTGGGCAGGTCTGTGTTCACATGTGCTGACAGATATCTCTAATGACTTACTTTGGTTCCAGCCCAGACACCACAGACTGTTATGTCTCCGCTGGTCATTGGTGAAGAAACCCCTCTTATCAGCCTGACTGTTGATAATACCCACCTGGAGCACGGGGTGGTGTATGAATATGTTAGCAGTGCAGGAATCAAATCCTTTGTCCTGGAGAAAATTGTGGAACCAAAAGGTTGCTTCAATCTCACTGCGAAGGTACTGAAAACCATACATGGTCAGCTTTGCTCCTAAACAGAATGGGAAACCAATAATATAGCCTAATTTTGGCTGCTGTGGGCTTGGCTCTTCAGTTGAGGTTGACATTGGTCTTCTCAGCCCTGCTTAGAGATTTGCTCATCAGAATGCAATGAGTTACAATAGCTTGTTTCGTATGAGTGAATCAGCAAGTGCTTCCAGGACTTCACCTGTGGAGGCAGATGGAGGGGAACCCCAGCTGTGAAATTCTTGCTTTTATCTGTCTAGTAACGCATGCTCTGCTGCTATTTAAGATTAATCTTTTCAGGCAGGAATTTGCTTTACCTTGCAAGAAAATCAAGCAGCTTTCTCCCACCTGAGAGGCTGGATGGATTGCTACAGGAATTGAGTAGAACTGCTGCTATTGGAAAGCAGCAGAGAGTGCTGAGTGGCCTGGTCCTCTCCGACAAAAATGAGCTAATAGTGAACGTTTGTCACATCCCAGTAATGTTATTGTTATGTCCCATGAAATCTTGCTAGAGCAGGTAACTTAGACAGTGGATATTTTGATCCACTTCCGTGATTCTAAACATTTTTAAGGAATGTTATATGACTCTGAGGATTAGAAACATCAGTGGTTCTCACACAGTAATACAGGCAGCTTGTTCTGGAGGCAGCTTTATTCACTCGTGTGGCTTTGCCACTCACTGAGTGGAAGAAAACTGTATTTTCCTGTCAAGATCCGTTTCATTGACATCCTGTCTTTTTGTTTAGATTTTAGAGGCCTTTGCTGCAGAGGACAGCAATTTTGTAAGGAACTGCGAAAGACTCCTATCCCTAAGCAGTGCTGTGGCCACCATGCCCCAGTATGAATTCCGGCAAATCTGTGACACTAAGCTGGAAAGCATTACCAGGAGGCTCACGAGCTACCAAGAGGTACAACAGTACTAGTTATTGGTGAAGTGTTGAGACAATACTTCATTGTATTAAGTAGGTCTTAGTATTCTTTATTAATGAATCCAAATTGTTTCTGAGGTGGGTGTCCTTGAGGCATGTGAACAGCTCTGCAAGTTACTGGAATTGCAAGTTTTGAGTGAAAAATACATTGTCTGTAAATCACTCCTTTCTGCTTGTCAGAGCTGTGGGTTAAAACATATTACTGCAGATTCATTTCCACTGTATTAATGAATAAGTATGAGAACAGATTGATGCATGTCTTATTTAACATGAATGTAGTGACAGTGTATCATGGTGTAAACAAAGTGTGTGTGCTTTCTTTGTGCAGTTACCTGAGCTGCGTGAAAAGAGAGTGGTAGGAGGTATAGCTAATTGCTTTCGTTTGTTGTTTTATGAGTGGGTTTTTAATGTGTTTTTCCAGCTGCAGCAGAAATCTGAATTCCTGGATTTCTGGAATAGGAGGCAGGAAGAGAAAGGAATTGTCTGTATTGCATCACATCTTTTTTGAAAGTGCAGTAGCACACATGTACTTTATTTCTCTCAGTTTGCAGATGAATTGAAAACAAAGGTGAGCCCAGCCTTTAAACAAGCTGTTATGGAACCACATTCCCTCAACAGCATGGATTTCTGCCCCACCAACTGCCATATTAACCTCATGGAGGTATCATACCCCAAAAGCACTACCTCAGCAGGGAGATCGTTCAGTATTCGCATTGGACGGAAACCTTCTATTATTGGTCTTGATCCAGAGCAAGGTGATAATTAACTTTCAAGTCATACTGATTTTATCTGTGTAAAAAGTTGTGTTTTTCCACCGCTCAGCGAGGTCAAATATAAGTTCCAAGGAAACATAGTCTTACCAGTACCCTTTCTTCCTCCTTAAAATTTTATAGTAAAATTGCAGCCTTCTTGTGTTGTGAAAAAGTAATGGCTTTAAGCATAAAGGGGCTTCAGGTGCCATGTTTTTGCTAGCTAAACTGTTTGGGCATGATCTCATGGTAGTTATGTGGCCAGGGTGCTGTTGCCTTTAGTAGAGGTGACTTGCTGACTAAAAATGATCAAGGACTGATGGCAATGCTAGTGCTTCATTCAGGGGGAAGGCTGAAGTCAGTCATATTGTAGTGCTGCTTTTGACTCTCATTGTTAAATAAATTCCATGCACTGGAGTTGGAAGTCTCTAGTCTGTCAGGAGATCTATTTTCTGATAAATTGCTGCTATGCAGCATTTCTCCTACAATCTGGTTGTTTGAGTTCCAACATTTCTTTATCACAATCTCACTTAAGATGACTCTGATTCATTGCCTTGTGAAGGTCAGAGTGCAGGAATGTTTGGAAGAGGGAAGTGTAGACTAACCAACCTTTCCAAGGGCATTGACTATTCAAATTAAGGCCTATAAAGGAGCCCTGCTTGCTTGGGTAGAAGTATTTTTAATGTGAGCTAAGGTAATTAACAAAGTACTGCACCAAAACTGTCAGCAATTCTAAATGAAAAAGAATTAATTTATCTACTGGAGGAACAGAATCCTATTCCTTTGTGTGTGTGTGTGTATGTGTAAGTGTAAATGTCTGTAGAGCTGGAATAATAGCAGAGACTGACTCCTGAGAACCCAAATTCATTAACTTTTCAACAAATGCTTTCAGAGAGCTTCTAAGTTGTCTAAATGAGTATACATGTGGACATAGGTCTTTACTTCCATAACTTAGCCAGTTTCTGAACTGCAGTAAATTCAAAATGTCTAGTTGGCATGCCAGAAGAAAAGCCTAACTTCTTTGGGGTTTTTTCCGAATGATTTTGTCATAGAATGTCATTATATAAAACAGTTCTGTGAAATTTTAGTTTTTCCTGTTAAAACTCCACTTGTACTAAATGATCATCACTGGGATGGAGTGGGGAAAGTCAGGAGAGCCATACTAACTAGATCCTTTAATGTTTAGTAGGTACCTTAAATCCCGTCTCATATACTCAGCATTGCATCACCACTATGGCTGCACCATCCTGGAGATGTCCAGCCCCAGAAGATGGAGATCCTGATGGTAGCTTTGGCCAGCAGAATGGAGGAACAATTTGGGAAGAAAGGGGACTCAGTTTTCTGCTGAAACAGGAAGATCGGGAGATGCAGGACTCCTACTTACACCTTTTTAACAAACTTGACATTGCAGTGAAGGAAATGAAGCAGTATGTCGTTCAGATAAATAAGTAAGTACAAAGGCCTGTATGCACTGGAGAAAGAAATTCCTCTAACACTGAGGCAGTAACCTCCAAAAACCCATTGTGCTGTCAGCCCCAGCTGTCAGCCTCTACCTGCCTCTTCACACCGGCCCTTGTATGATGATGGGTTCTTGCTGGTTGTGTCAAATCTACTCCTGGGCAGATCCACCAGAATTTGTTTTATTGTCCTTTACTTCTAAAAGTCTACCTGAATTTGACAGCCACTGCTTTGGTTACTGTATATTCCAAAATAAGAATCTACTTGTTGTCAAGAGCCTTTGAGAGTTTGTCTGTCATAAGGCAGCAGGTGAAGCTGGGGGGAATCTGCCCCTCTGCCCCGCTCAGGTGAGACCCTACCTGCAGAGCTGCCTCCAGCTCTGGGGTGCCCAGCCCAGGAATGATGTGGGAAAGAGTCCAGAGGAGGCCATGGAGATGATCAGAGGGACAGAGAAGCTCTGCTGTGAGAAAAGGCTGAGAGAATTGGGATTGTTAAGCTGGAGAAGAGGCTTTGGGGTGACCTATTTGTGGCCATCCAGTACCTGATGGGAGCCTGCAAGAAGATGGAGAGAGGGCCTGGAGTGACAGGACAAGGAGGAATGGCCTCAAATTGTGAGAGCATGTTCAGATCAGATGTTAGGTAGTAGTCTATGTAAAAGTGCTCACCAAGTTAGCTCTGACTTCACATAGCTGCATTTAGCCTCAGTCATGACAGTTCATTTGTGAGACTGAGAGCTCTGTGTTGTGCTTCTGCAGACTTTTGTCCACCATAACAGAACCTACAGAGGCTGGTGCCTGTGAGCCACCATCTACTGAAGAGACATCCTCACCCTCCCTGGGAACAGAAGAGAGTGATCCTGACAAAGCTGAGCATGGTGGAATCAAGAAGGTCTGTTTCAAAGTTTCTGAGGAGGACCAGGAAGACTCTGGACATGACACAATGAGTTTCAGAGACTCCTACAGGTCAGTCTGAAGACTGTGCTTTTACCTTACTAATACACTACTTCAAAGTTCTGATTCCAGTATGGATTTAATAAACAGGTTGTTTTCCAGTCAATTATCTAGTATTCACTTAGCAGAGTATTCACTTCACTTAAGTATTCATTATATTTATTACCCTGAAGACACACAGCAAAAGTCCTTTCCCCAAAATACTAAAGCTTCTAGAAAACTGAATAAAATAAAATAAATAGGTCTGGTGTGACTTTCTGTATCCTGTAGCCAGAAACTACAGAAGTCCAGACTGCAGAATTCTCAGACTGCTTGGTCTTATAATAGCTGGTATTAACATTCGGTCCTGCAGCCAATTTTCCTGAAAGTCTAAGACCCTGAGAAACAGAAATGGACATTGAGTTCTTTATTTTTAATGGGCCTTTGAAACCACAAATGGAAATGTTTATTCAGGTGTCTCAAAATCTTTTCGGGATATGACTGACTGCTGATTCTCCAGGAATATTTGCTACCAAAGGAAATCTCACTCTCAATTCTCTCTATTTGGAGGGGAAACATTTGGAAACTCAGCTTCAGAGTAAGTGGGATAACAAGTTGTGGCCATGTCTGATCACTGCAATTTAACACCCTTAATAGGCCATTTTTACATTTCTAGTAAGACCGTGGAGCTGGGAGGATTCCAGGGACCTGAATGAATGATCTGTGTCTGTAATGTCCCTACTGCTGTCCTGATGCTTTACTTGCTGTTGTTGGACACTTCTTCCAGTGGCAATAGGTGCCACCCATGCAGGACTGCAGAATGGCAGAAGGGAACAGTTTGTGTTGGAAGGACTCTCTGGAGCCTGCTCAGTCCAATCCTTTGCTCAGGACAGGGCCAGTAAGATTAGGTGCTTGGGGTCTTGTCTGGTTGAATATTGATTGCCTCAAAGGACAGCAAATATAAAGTCAATAAAGAAACAGAACAAGTACTTGCAGTGCTAAAATCTGGGGCATCTCTGTTGTGTGCGACTTCAATCTTGGAGCTTTCTAAGTGAAATGTGCTGTTAATAGGGTATCCCTGTAGTTTAAATTTCTGTAATTGAGGCTAATTTATTCTGGGTAACAATGTGGCAGCACAGTCTCTCTGGGTTTGTCTTGTTCCAGAATTCTACACGTAAATTTGAGAAACATTAGTCTGTCTTCTCTTTATTAGACAGAGGCAGAGAATTAAGCATATATTACAGATAATAGTTACTCGAGGGGGAATGTGTTTTTATGGGTTTTTATTTAAAAGAGCATTGATTGGCTACAAACCCAAGCAAACTGCAGATAAGAAAATAAAAAAAAATTAAAAAAAATAAAAATAAGAAAATAAAAAATTGCAGTGTTTGCAATAGCCATGCATCTTTTTCTGGGATCATTTGGAGGTGTAATTCATAAGGGCTTGTACTGCAGAGTAGTTGCCATAAGTATTAATCTTCCTGAGAAAAAATCCAGATTTCTTTGATACTAGATTTAAGAAAGGACAGCAAGAATCCCAATTAGGGTTCTTTCAGTTGCTCTTGTGTTTTTCTCTCATCTCAGTTAAAAAGAGGCAGAGACATCACAGGTCATTACATCAGAGGCAGAGCAAACTTTCGAGAACTTTTAAAGCTTTGTTTTTGGCTTGTACCATAAAGACACTGCCATTGTCACTTCATTGGAAGGGGATAGCCTGAGATCCATAGTCTTTTTTGATTACTTTTAGTAAGAATAGTTAAAGTGAACTTTAAAGAGAGGAGATTCACTCTAGAATTTTCCAAGTGTGCATGAACCAAGATTCGTGTGGAGCTGACCATTGTGACTCCTCTGCTTCATTTTAGGATCTGTAGTGCCTGATCCTCTGATGGCTTAGATTCCCTAAATTTTCTCTCCCATCTCCAGTATCTGTGCTACTGCAGCCTCCCTATATGCTGGATTTGGATGCTGTAATACCCTGAGAATTGGTAGCAAACGTTTAGCAGAGATGTCTGTTCTTATCATTTACTGAAGCAGGGTGATGTGTTAAGCATTCAGTGTTAACTGCAAATAGAAGGCAGAGTCCTTGCCTAATGGCTTTTCTGCATGTCATTAGCTAGTGCCATTTCGTTTTCACAGAGCTGGGCTGGGGACACAGTGGCAGACCAGCAGTGTGGGTGTGGGGCCAGCTGTCGCTCAATCCCCTCTGTGCTCTCCTTGCAGTGAGTGTAACAGTAACCGGGACTCGGTGCTGTCCTACACCAGCGTGCGCAGCAACAGCTCCTACCTTGGCAGTGATGAGATGGGATCAGGTGAGTGTGCCCAGCCCTTCTGCAGCACTGAGGGCTCTTTGCTGATTAGAAGCACTTGCATAGTGAATTTGCACTGGTGGTCTCTTCAAAACTAATCACAAGAACATAAAGATACAGATTTGCTTTTTTCTAATAAACCGCAGTAAATTTGGAACATGGGAGAGATATTAGGCAGGGATGAGTTTCTTTAGTTATTGGATACTTGCATTTTATGAAAATAATTAGTATTTTGACCTAAGAATTGGAGATAAAGCACTAGTCATTATTTACTTCACACCAGTGTGAAGATGTGCCCATGCTTCATAGATCATGTTTGTAAATTTAAAGCTTTTCATTTCTCCTGTATTAGGAGATGAGCTTCCCAATGATATGAGGATACCTTTAGACAAGCAAGACAAACTTCATGGCTGTCTGGAACACCTTTTTAACCAGGTATGTAAAGTGCTATTCTTACACAGAATTGCATTCTCTTTATCAATGTCAATCAAGAAATTGGAAGTACTAAATTGTGTTATGAAATAATGTTTTGAGGAAGGCATACTATCGAGATTTTGGGGTACACTGTAAGCAAGTGTATTATAGGACAGTTTGATGGATCTCTGTTGTCTGCATTATTAAAGTTGCCTTGTGATTTAAGCAAGGCTGACCTGCCCTACCTAAGGCATGAGACTAAAGGAAAAAAGGCTTTTAGGAATAAAAAGGACAAACTTCTAATACTTTGTAAATGGATTACATTTGCAGATTTCAGGAGGTTCTCACAAGTTTAGTATGCAGATGTGTTTATGGTGTGTAACCCCAGAGAGCTGTTTGCTATTCTCGTATTTTATCAGCACATAGATCATGGTTGTGCAAAATGCTGTTATTAAATGTGAGAGGCTCTTGAGGCTAGTTTATAGCTGCAAAGGCTGACTGCTGTGTGTCAGTCATTCTAAAATACAGATAGCATAAGGGCTTTGGCAGTTTACCACAAGAGTTCTGTTCAGATCATCTTCTACAAGTCTAACTGACACTGATCAATAATGTTTCAATTGTAGGTTGATGCAATCAATGCACTTCTCAAAGGACCAGGAATAAATAAGGCCTTTGAGGAAACCAAGCACTTTCCCATGGACCACAGTTTGCAAGGTAAAGGAATGGATTGACTGTATTTAATAATGTGATTTCCAAGACATAAGAGCTTAACACGAAAGCATATGTGCTATGGCCACACATAGTTCCTTACCTCTGCAGTCTACCCAGTCATGCATTAGTACCATGTCTGACAGTTGAAATTTTGTATCTCTAAGAGGTCATTTTCATGGGAATTCCTCCTGAAACACACAAGAGCCTCTTTTGTTACATGCTGCTCAATTCTCGCATCTCTCTCACAATTTTCGAAATCCCCGCTTTGATGTGAACATATTTGAAAAGGTACAAAGCAGGGACAGTCACATTCGAGCAGAAGGGGTGCTCTGATAAGCTGATGAGGGGCTGACCACTGGAGATCCAAGGCACCAAAGGTTCTCCCTTAATGACTTACTCTGCTTTTCTTCAGATGGATGTTTGCCAGAGTAAGCTTATCCTCGTTTAACACTTATTTTGAAAACTGATTCCCATAGAGAGCAAACAGATGATATCATATTTTCTTTTTCCTCAGGGAGCATGATGACTCTTTGATCTTAATGGTTTTGGGGCTCCGGATGTGGTTTCTTTTCTGCTTGGAATACACTGAATTTTATTTTCTAAATATTTGCTGCATTTCCTTTCCCACTTGAAAACTGAAATATTCCCTACTACCCCTGCTGTACCTCAGGTGCTGTAGGAGGTGAGAGCTTCAACCTCTCACAGGCTGTGGTTTTTAGTTATGGTGGCAAACTCTAGAACTAGAGATATTTTCCTACTTTTTTTTTTTTTCTTGACTCCAGAAATAACTCCTGTGAAGTGCTGTTATATGTACTCATCTCTATCAACACATTCACATTTATGTAGAATATTAGCCTTTCCATGCACTGTTGGAATGAAGTGAAAAAATAACAGATATTTCTTTTATTTTCCTTAAACAGAATCTCATTTTAAAAAAAGTAAACAGTAGTTAATAGTAGTTAAAAGTAGTAAAAAAAGTTAAAAGTAGATTAATTACCCTGAGAGAGTCTTTTAGTTAACTGATCACACTGAGGAACATACAAGCCCTGCTAACACTCAGCTGGAATCCTGGACCACAGTGTCTGTTTAATAGCTACCATAGACACCTTTTTGTGATGGATGGACACTGGAATGCTCTCCTGGTCCTGTCCAGTTATTTAGCATATTTTTTTTGCTTCTCAGTCTACTCAGCACTTCATCACCAACAGTGGGGTGTTTGACTTAACTGCATAGCTAAGTCATGGAGAATAAATTTTCTACTCTATATTTAAATAGTTAGCTTTCATCAGGTGAAAGAAAGCAGGGTATTTCAGAATTTCTCATCACTACAGGATGTGACAGTTGCAGCCAAAAAGTTGATCTTACTCTCTGGATCTGCCCGGTAGAGCTTCCTGCAGGTCATTAAAGGCTGAAGCAGCAGGGGTTCTTTGCCTGGTGAATGAGGCAGAGCTCCCTGCACTGTGCGTGTCAGCCAGACCCACAATCCTGAAAGCAATGCAGGGAGACTGCTGATAATGGGAATAGTTTTTTGCCCTCTCTATTGTTTCTATTTAGGGACCTTTTGAATTCCCAATTACTGCTATTGGTACTGTATCTCTGCTTTCATCTGCATTCACATTATAACTCCTAAGCCACTCTTAGTTATGTGCCATTTCCTAAATGGTTAACATACTCCATGTTTTCTAGAATTTAAACAGAAGGAAGAAACCACAGTTAGGTGCCGGAACAACATTCAAGCCAGCATTCAGGAAGATCCATGGAACCTTCCACTGCGCATCAAGAACCTTGTTGACATCATACAGAAACATGTGGAAGGTCTGTAAATAAGGAAATGTTTGTTACTAGCTTCAGGGAGAAGAGATCTTAATGAAATCTAGCAGATGATTAAATGAGTTAATTTTAACTCATTTTGTAATAAAGCTGTCCTAGGTTCTAGAGAGGACCAGGTAGAGCATGTTATTGTTTGCAGAGTCCTGTTGCTTTGTGGTAAAATACTACAGATACTACAACATTCAAAACCACTGTGGTGTGGTTGTACTGGAACAGGAGATGAAACTGATGTTTACAAATCAGTGTGAAGCACTGGATAGAAATCACCTTCTTAGGGATTCATCTGCAAATGCAATTTGTTTCCAGTAATTCATGGTAGTTAACAGAGCATCTAGCCAGGAAAATTCTTTGCTTTACACTTAGTTTTTTTCAGTCATGAACATGTCTGTGCAAGTGAAGGCTACCATAATAAATGGACATGGCCATGCAGATGCCAGGGGTTTGGGGGGAAATGAGGAATCTGTTAACCAGCTGCAATCACATCTACCTTGGTATTATGCTGACTACAGCGTTTCTTTTCTTCACTCGTTTAGATGGGAAGAATCAGCTGCTTTTGGCCTTGTTAAAATGCACAGGTAAGAGGTTTTCATTTTTTACAAAACAACGTACCCAAGTAGTCCCTAAGACAGGGTTTTTCTGTCTTCATTTTTTCCTTTGTACAACCCTCCTTCCCAGATGGAAGAGAACCCTCCTTCCCTTTACTCCTTCCTGCTGTGGTGAGAACATACAGCAAAACTGAGATCTATTGCACAACGTTTTTGAGCCCATGGACTCTGTCATCGTTCCAAACAGAGCAGGCATACTGAAATTACAGCCAAGTACAGACAAAGACTGTAAATGTGCAAGGAGAACCCAAATACGCTGGGGACATCAAGAACCTGTTACCACACACCAAACATTGTGCTTGTAGAGCAAGGGACAGGTCTTTACAAGGAGCCTGGGCACAGTCTTTTTTAATTGTAGCACTTACTTGATGTCCTTTTGTTCGAAAATTATATAATACATAAATGGAAACCTGTGTTTCACTGTGCCACACTTGATTCTCAAATCTTCATAGAATGAAGATCAGAGATTTGTATGGATGTAACTTATCTCTCAGCTCCTGCCAAAGCTGGTCTGTGAGCATGTCCAAACCAAGCTGTGTGCCAGGCTACTGACCATCAAGGCTGGGTTTTGATAGCAGATAAAACATTTCCCAAAGTGTCCCTCTATGTGTGCCCCATCTCCTGCAGCATTTCTATGAACATCCACTGGAAAGAAGGATGGTTGCCCTTAAGCTGAGAATATGGCCCAGGGCCTGGAGTGTGTTAGTCAAACTATTGTGCTTAGTGCTTATAAAAATAATCCAGACTCTTCAAAGCCTCTGGCTGATGTCTTCAGCTTCTTTCCCTGGGGAACAGTGCCTTGCCAATGAGAGGCTTCTCCAGCACTGCAGAGCCTGCTGGAGATGCTGGAGGCACCTGGGAAGTAACTCTTTACTTATTCATGTGCCTCTATGGCCTGCAATCCCCTGAAGCATGACAAGATTGATTTGACCAGCATGTGGCTGCCTGGCAGGCATACTGGAAGCAAAAGTAATGCAGGGGAAATTCTCCCAAGAAACAAACGAATTGGCACCATATGGATGGGCCCAGTTAATCCATTAGGCGTATGGGAAGCCCACAAAATACAGATGGATGGAGCAAGATTAATCTCTAATAGCCCAGGAGAGAAGTAATGGCAGAGACCTTCTTTAAATAATTCTCTTGCTCCTGTAAACATAAAATGAAGGGAATCAGTCCAGATATGCCTGTAACTAAGGAGTTACTTTCCAGTGGTTAGGTTCTTTCTGGTCAGAAGGAGCATGCAGACCGCAGAGGGAGTAAGGAACAGTCAGTTGGACTAGAAAATTTCACAACATGCCCGTGTGCCAGCTGTGCTGTCTTTATCCATCTACCCAGGTCACACAGCAAGGAGAGGTTACCTGTGAAGTCAGATAGCTTCAGCAGAAAGCTGCAAAGCTGCAGCAGAAACCGAATGTCATGTGCGCACGCACACACACAGAGACTACTTTGCTGGCAGTGAGAAGGAAGATGAGTATATTCATGACTTCTTTATGCTTCTCTCCCCTTCTCTGCAGATACTGAGCTGCAGCTGAGACGTGATTCCATCTTCTGTCAGTCTCTCGTGGCTGCTATTTGCACATTTTCAGAGCAGTTACTGGCTGCTCTCAACTATCGGTACAACAACAATGGGGAATATGAAGAGAGCAGCAGAGATGCCAGCAGAAAATGGCTGGAACAGATAGCAGCCACTGGAGTTTTACTGAACTACCAGTCTCTTCTCTCTCCTGCCGTGGTAAGATGAAGAATTGTGGTATCCTCAGGTCTGCTTACATTGGCCTGTGTGATTCTGTGCCACTCAGCACAGGCAGAGCTGTTGAACCTCTTACCTGCATTTCTGCAGTGTATTCAGACTCTCAGTACTGCAAACTCTGGAGATTTCCACAGCTGACAACCAAGTGCCATATTCCTTATCTGGTCATATTCACCTCTTCACAAATGCTGGACCCATTGTCACACTAGAACACTATAGAAAACAGTCAGTCTTCATATTTGGAGCAATGCTGCTGCATTTAGAGAGGTTTTAGTCCCCAGCTGTTGGTGGCATGAGTATCCCCCTGCCATCCCCTGGTGAGAAGGTGCATCTCCCAAATGGGTGAGGAAGTTTTGAGTATTGCAGGAGTTCAGACAAACAGATAGAGCCCAGTCTCTCTCTCAGATTTGTGGTGCTGGGGCTCAAGGCACCATGTCTAAGGAGAGGAGCTGAGCTTGCGTAGTTCCTCCACACCTAAAGAACAGGTGAGCTACAGGAGATCAGCTGCTGAAACTCTGAAAATGCTAAGAAGACAGGCATAAACCAGACAAGTAGCTCTGACATTATGGAGAAGGGAAGTTCTTTTCTCTACTTTGTAGACATTGTAGATGGAGTGTGGAGATTTTTTATAAAATACAATCCAAACTGTCTATGCATGTAACTGCTATTTGTTTGCATTGCATAGAATGTATCAGTATTCATCTTGATCAGCTGTTCTTCACATTTGTAGGTATAAAGTTTGGAGAAAGACTTACTCAGTTCTTAAACCTCTCTACTCGTGAATCACATCAAATGACATCTAAGCAAAGGATGGTTAAAGTTGTATCACAGTTAAAAAGCTGTTAGTGATTTTCTGCCTGGGATGGAGCTAATGGAAAGCTCTGCACTCTCCTTTAGGTTTCCTGAACCAAAACATACCCATAACAACCTTCCTGTACCTTCCTGCCGCTCATGTGGTAGACAATAACCTATTTGTATATCTGTGGCCTTGCTCTACAGAAGGAGGAACGCACCATGCTGGAAGACATCCAGGTCACTCTGGCTGAAATAGACAAAGTTGCCTTTTTTTTCAAGCAGCTGGATGAAGATCTTGTAGCAAGTGAGTATTCTCTGTTTCTTTGAGGCACTTTTTTCTGGTATGTTCTATGGATTAATATCCTCTGTGATTGTAAATCTAAGAGGCTATGTCACACCTGGAGAGCACTGGGCAGCTTCTCTGAAGCACTGCTGTGTTCCCTCAGCTTCCCCTGCAAGCACACAGCCCCTAAAGAGGACTGACACCATGGAATGGTGGGGTGTGTTGTGTGCTGTGCAGCTGTGACCTGTCCAGTGTGATTATCTGTGTGATTCCATGAGGGGGAGGAGATGGGGCAGAGAATTAGCACCACGCTCCCTCTGGTGTATTCCCAGTGTTTCCCTGTCCAGTGTCTTACCCTGCCAGATCTCTCTCTTCATGTCTACTGGCTATGAAATGCCAGGAAACAACATGGGATTCTAATTATTAACCATATTTACTGTATTTGGATCAAACATACTAGGTCACGCTAACTATGATCTTTTAAGTATAAGATTTCAGAGCCTGCATTCTCTCCATCGAGGCTCTCCCTTATTTGCCCTATGGTGATATGTCATTAGGTAATCCAACAAACTCAGATAGCAGTGCTGTGGTAAAGCAGCAAGTGTTTTATCTTTATTTCTCCAGATACTCGTGTCTTCTACCACATCGAAGGAAGTCGTCAGGCCTTGAAGGTTATCTTTTATCTTGACAGCTACTACTTCTCCAAACTGCCTGCTCGGTTTCAGAACGGAGGAACCTTGAAACTGCACACAGTGCTCTTTACAAAAGGTGTCTATAAAAAGTTTTCTTGAGAAAAATAAGCTAACTACTGATTTTGAAAGATTTAAAATAAAGAATGACCATGAAGCTCTTTAAAAAAGCAGCTGAGACCTACAGGCGCACTTAGGAAGCAGATATTTCTATTTTAGGAAGCCCTGGGGAGTGCTAGACTTTAGAGTTAGACACAGTCATGAGAACAAGATGTGCTGGTTTGGGGCTTTTTTATGTCTCAGCCACAGAGACATTATACTCAACTACATGGATAGTTTGAGCTAGTGTAGGATCAGGAGATTTGCCCAGGCTGCAGAGAAGTGTTTTAAAAAGCCAATGCCATGACAGAATCATCTGAGCTAGAAATTGGCTTGATATATTCACACCAGAATACACCACAGGACCTTCCTTTCAAGGGACCATTAATGGGGAGTAATTTCTGTCAGACAGAACTGCTTTCTGTGAAGCTCACCTCTGTGATACTACTGCTGTGCTCCCATACTGGGAAAAGCATTAAAGTTATAGAGTAATAGAATCAGCCTTTACCTGATCCAACAGTCATCTGCTGAGCAATGAGATGATACAGAGATAAATAAATGAATTTTAAAAACCCCACTAATACCATCGCTTTAGTAAAGTGTTTTTTTCTTCAGCTCTGGAGAGTACAGAGGGGCAGTCACAACCAGGTGGTTCATCTCTAGAAGACCTCCCACAGCAAATTAATGGCATTTCACTGGAAAAAGTGCAGCAATACTACCGTAAACTCAGGTATTTTGTACTTCTGCTTTGCCTTAAAAAACATTGAAAATTTCAGAGCACTCCTTGCTAAGGGCCTTAAAATTTAATGAAAAAGAGGTTTTGCTCCTGATCCGGTTTTTGCACAAATAGGATTTTTGGAGATCCTCATTGTGTGGGAAACTTGGTAATTTTCTTCCAATGGTTTAACCCATTCAGGAGGAATGCCAATTTGACCTCAGAATTTTTGTGCAGAGCTAGAATTATATTTTTCTTAATGAGGATTTGGAATATGTTAGTACAGACTCTGTAAATTACTGCAATCATGATGGTTCAATAAGGAAGCAGATCTTCAAATGCAAGATTTTTAGCACAGCTTTCTCAGCTGTTTTATACAAGATTATATACATATATGTGCTTGAAGTGGGACAAACCCAACTAATGTAGTACCTGCTGGCCTTTTTGCAGGACATTTTACCTAGAGAGATCAAACTTGCCCACTGATTCCAATACTACTGCAGTGAAGATTGACCAGGTATTGTTTCTGCGTTTATTTCTGCAATGAATTCTCTCATAAAAGTATTATTTCAATATCTCTAAAATTCCAGTTGTGAGATACCTGTATGGCAGATCTATACAAACCTAAACAGCATTTTAAAATATTCCCAAACTTAAAGGGAGGGTCTGAATTTCTCTGAAGCTTGGCTACAGGTCTTTTGTTGAGAAGAAAATGTGCAGAACCTGGGTAGACAAACTCCCTTCACTGCAGCACTAAGGAGACTCTATGTGACCTTGCCTGCCCTTGCCAAATGTGGTGTCTGATGCCAGAGAGAATGGGCTCATTTTCCTTTCCCAGAGATGCATGAAAAACGAACAAATGTTCAATTTGCAAGTTACCCTTTGTTCACTTTGTACTCTTCATTGCAGAGAAAACAAGAAAATAGTGATGCCCAGCATCTCAGGTATAGGCAGCCTATCTAACTGGGCAGGTGACACGTGGATATGTGCATGTAAAGCATTAAAATGCTACTGCAGGGAACATCTTTGCAGTTGTAATACACATTGTAAACAATCTGCGTGATTTGTGATAAAAAATTGTCCCAAGCCTAAGTAATTTTATTTTGCCACTTCCAAAGTTCATGTATATTGTAAACAGTTGTTACCGTGTGGCAGTTACTCTGGTGTAAAATACAGTGCTTCGACAATAGGATAAAGACTCGTAAATGTCTTTATCGCTTGAGGGTGTTAATATGCTACTGATTGGTTTTGTATTGCTTTGTTTAGCTTATTCGTCCTATCAATGCAATGGATGAGCTTTGCAGGCTGCTGAAGTCTTTCACTAGTACAAAGCCAATGCAGTCAGGATGTTCCAGCAGTGCCTCATCAGGAGCTGGCCTGCTGCCCATATCCTCGGAGCTCTGTTACCGACTGGGAGCCTGTCAGATCACCATGTGCGCCACTGGGATGCAGAGGTGAGTGAGGGTTAAACCTGTGTGCTGCTGCTATGATGGCAGCTTCTGTCCTTTCTAGAGATGTGATCCTATTCAAAGCAAAATAGGGTCAATTTTAAGGGAATGTAACAAGGACCTAAATCTGCTGACCTCTTTACTTCAGAGTAGGTTGTAACTTTTAATACTCTTGTTAATACGTAATATTGACACAAAAGATTTTATGTTTCAGTTCATCATCCAATGCAACTGACCACGTGATCTCGTTGCATAGAACTTGTAGTCAGCATTGTCATCAGTCTGAAGACAAACTGAAAATGTAGGAAGTTGCTCAAAAACAGCTTTAGAATCTTGGTATGTGCACATGTTCATTTTGAAACACAGCACTGTTCTGCCAGTGTCAAAAGAAAAGATAAATTTGTGAATCCCTTTAAAATGAATCGATGCAGAAGAGCAGTGACACACAGCCTTGTAGGAATGATGCCAGAGACTCAAACAATTGCAGTATCCAGGAGCAACAAGACTGAGGCCATTTAATAGTTTTGTATGTAAGAAAATCTAAAGAAGTAAATAAAAGCAAATAGTTAACAGAAGCAACACATAAGAGGGAAGTGTCCTGCAGATACCTGTTGATATTTTTTAAGCTCTGCTCTGTGGTTCAGGAGTACGCTGAGCGTGTCCCTGGAGCAAGCAGCCATCCTGGCCCGCAGCCACGGGCTCCTGCCCAAGTGCATCATGCAAGCTACAGACATCATGCGGAAGCAGGTGAGTGTCTGCCTGTGTCTGCTGCGCCCACTCTCGCCCAGTAACACCGTGGTGCCAACACCAGTTTATTCTGCTGTGGCACGGTGCTTTGTGCACTGCAAACCTACATATCCCAGCTCCTACTAATGCCTGCGTGACTACACCTGTGTGTGACAGGAACGAGTGAATTTCTGCAGTACAACCCCTACAGCAATTCAAATCTATGCTCCAGTGTATACTGTGTGTGTCTTGACAGTTAGAAAAGAGAGAATGTGCAGCATATTTAAGACGTTTTCTGTACAGAAAAAACCCAACTCTCAATCATAGTGTTAAAACAGCAGAAGTTACCTAGTGCTAGACAGCAGTGCTTGTAAAGTTCTTGGGGACTAATTTATCTTTTAAGTAAACATAGATGATAATTGTATCCACCCAATGGATTCCAATTCTTTTAGAAGTAGTTAATCGATTCTCAGATAGGAACCATACTCCCATTGTATTTTTTCCTAAGGATCATTTGCTTTATCAATACTGTTGGTACCATAAATTCTGTTTCCACAGGGACCAAGGGTTGAAATCTCTGCCAAGAATCTCAAAGTGATGGACCAAATGCCACAGCATGCACCTCGGTAGGTTATTATGTATTATACATTTTCTCTGAGTGCTGATTTTGTTTCTGTAATAGTTGTGGTGTTCCTGCTATAACCAAAGATGATCTTAATAGCAATACTGGGAAAAAAAAAATCATATTCTTTTTTCTCCCTGTACTAAACTAAGTACACACTGTAGATTAATCAGTTTTGCTGTTTATGATTTGCAGATCATCAGATTCAAGGATTTCTACAATTTCTGAATAAAACATAGCTGATCTTTTTTGGACTGTTTCTATGAGTTGGCAAAGCTAATGATGTTTAGAAAGGAAAATTCCTAACAGCAAATTTGACTGCAGATATGCAAAGATAATACAGTAGTGTGCTTACAAGAGTCTGATGTCAGGGCAATAAAGCTCAGATATGTGTGTTCCTACTCCGTTCCATCATAATGCAAAATAAAACAGAGCAAAGTTAAAAGGAGATCTGGTGAATTAACTCCCAGGATTATATTTCCTAGGACAAATCTGTAATAGCTGTCTTGAAAGTTATGAAAGACTTCAGTTTATTCTGATGTAAAGAAGAAAAAGCCAAAAAAAAGCTCACAAAGTTGTACATGAATGACAAGTCAACATGTGCTTAGGTTTAACCACTGTTCTCAATTTGATAATCTTGTGAGTAAAAAAATTTCTCTGAAAGGATGACTATTAATTTTAAGATTTGTTCCAGCACATCAACAAACAGATATGTTCTTTTATGTGTTTGGTATCCCAGCCTGTATGAGGGGGAGAACTTTTCTTGTTCAGGAAAAATGATGAACTGGCTTTAAAACCAAAAGAAATAAAAAAATAGAGAAGGGTCTGTTGGAGAACCAAACTGAGCCAAAATTAAGAGGAAGTGATGGAGAGTCTCAAATAATATTGTAAACAGTGATTGTAAATACTTTAGTTAACAAATGGCTAGTGGCACTTCTAATATTGCAATTACTAAAATAAAAAATAGTAATATTCTTGATATGTCATTACCTCTAAAGCTTGCAAAATAGCAAAGAAGCTGCTCTGCCTCGTCCATGATTCCAGTAATGTGGTTATTGTGCCTCTGATCATTAATTCCCTCCTCTTCCTCTGCACTGAAGACTCTATAGGTTGTGCCAGCCGCCTGCAGAGGGGGATTTATAGAAGTCTGAGGCACCTCTTGGCAGCCCCACAAGAGCACTGGGCTCTGAGGAGCCCTGGCCAAGGACCCTACGAACCGACCCCGATGGTGCTGCTGTGCTCTGGAGGAGATGGCCCTGCTGGCCCAGGCATCAGGAATCTGCCTTTGAACTCCTGGAGCCCATGCAGGACCCGTGTATTTCTTTGACTTCTTGAAGAAATTCTTGAAACAAACACCACAGGCAAGAATGGTTGCTGCTGCCATCCGCCAGATGCCTGGAAAATGACCATTATTCTTCTTCAAGAAAGCGCAGTTCTCCTGGTGACTTGTTTGTGCAACCACCAGAAAGTTGTAGACTTCAAGAAATTCACAAATTGGTTGGTTGAAATTCCTGCTGGACATGCCTCTCTCTCCCTGTACTGCCCTGGGCACACATTTAACTGCCAGCAGGTCTTTAGTCAATGTCCTCTAGTGGTAGTTTCATAAACCCCTCTTTTTCAGGAAGTGAACTGCACTTTTGAGCAAGGAATAGCACAATCTATGGTTTATTCAAATAGGAACATAAAGAATTTCTTCTGGAGTAATTTTCCACTTCAGCCCAGTGAGAGAATCTCTCTATGCTGCAGAGTATACATTCCATAATACTTCTTATCATTACTTCATTTTACTTACTGTAGCTTTCAGATTTTTGATTAACTCTTTTTACTAATGCCCTGTGATTATGTACTCTGGAATACAGTGCTAGTGAAGAGGAGTGTAGGATTTTAAAGAAAACCTTACAAAGAAAAAATACAGTCTTATAATCTGGTTATTTGAACAGATGTAGTTTTTAAAACAGGTCAGAAGAACTATACTTATTTATGTGGAGTGGAATAATATGTGTTTTCGATCATGTTATTATATGTACAAGATTAAAATAAAAATTATATTGTTTAAAATGGGACCAATATACTGGCAGTTACACAGCTACTCCCAGTTTACTGAAAAATCTACATTATTTAAAATCTTCAATATTTAAGTAGCCTTTAATACAGTTATTAGGATGTATTAGGGATGCTTTTAAGTTAAAAGAAAAAAGGAATTGTGTATATAATGTTGTTTATTTTTTCTTGTTTGAAAAATGGTTCTCCATTCTGTCAGTATTACCCTAAGCACTGTAGTTTTTCCCAAATTACTGGCTGAAACTAATCAAAGCATGTCAGCAGTCTCAGGACAGAAATAATGTTCTTTTGGAGTGAGTGCCTTAACATGACCAACCCTCCCTAACATGGCAGGTGTACAAGAAACTCCCCATTCCTCTTCCTCCACAGTCTCCTTTAAACCAGCTCCCAGTCAGGAAACCCGTGAGTGCTTTGCAGTAATGTATATTTTAGAAAATAAAGGTTTGGGGGTTTTATTTGTGGTGTTGTTTGTTTTTTAGTGGGCTTAATTTTATTTTATTAACATCCAAAGCAAGACAAAAATTAAAACTGGATGTTTTCATTTGGACATAAAGGCCTCTTTAATTTTTCTAATCTTCTCTTGAACACAGAACTGTTATGGCAAGTTGGGGGATGCAGTTAGTTCTGAATCTTGTTTCTTAATTTTTTTAATATTTGTTTTCTTCTCTCACAGATGGAAATAATTTTGGGGGAGGAACTTGGTTTTGATTTTATCCCTTTTTTTATTTCTTACTTTTAACTGTTTCCTCTGATCTACAGCAACGTGTTGCAGGGAACTAGGACAGCTCATGTTCTGCCAGCTTTGAGATATAGATTTGGTACTGGGTGTCCGTTCTGGACTGTAATCAGATGAGCAGATCTCTATTTCAATGCACTTTTTGTTAATTTTGGAAAAGTTACTCACCATTTACTATCTGAAGAAAAAAAGGATGTTTTTTCACTGAATCCTCCATTTCAAATGTCCTTAGTACTATAAGAACCTTAGGAACAGCTCAGAGTAAAAAGGAACCCATTGGGCGAGCCCTGCTGTGTTCCTGCAGTTGTGCTCCACAGAACAGCCTGGGCAGGATCCTGGCTCATGCCTGCAGCCTCTGGCAACAGGAGAGATGCAGAGAAGGGTGTCCAAGGGCATTTACACTGTGCACTGTTTTACACTGAAATGTATGTGTTATTCTCACTGAAAACCTGAGAGATGTTTTTGTTATTAAAAGTTGGTTTGTATTATAAGGAAAGAAGGTTGATCTCATTTTCTGTCACACCCTTTAGTTCCTTTGCCCTGCATTCTGTAGAGCAGTTTTAAGTTCTGATATACTTGTATGGCATGGGGAGCAGTCAGAAGTTTAAATGGTAAGGGGAAAGCTGGGTTTGATTTCAGCTCAACCTGGCAGTGTAGAGCTGAACTCTTCCTGTTTGTGCAGTCCCCTAAAGCTCCCCCTAAAGTGGGGGAGACTGAAATAAACACATAGACTCCTGTTGAGGTAGAAAAGAAAAACTGGTTTGATCCTGTAAATTTGTGGGGTTTGAACCAGTGCTGGGAATTAAGAGGTTCAAGTGGAAAAAGAAAAGGGCAATGCACAAACCACCCTGCAAGCAAAGAGCGATTAGGTCTGCAGAACTTCCAGGGCTAAAAGTGAAGAATCAGGCCTGGCACAACAGAACAAGTGCAGATTTTGTAGATTTGGAACATCTGATACAGTGGAAGTGTGGAAAATGTAGAAACCAATCAAGATGGAGAACACGGGAACTATAGCAGCTTGATAATGAGTTGGGTGGGGTTGGGTGGCAGCTGCGAGTGGAATTCCTTGCCTATGTGTCTCATAACTGAGTTTGCTGAACATTTTCATTAGCCACTGAAGCACAGGGATTGGCAGGCTGGGGTGATGCTGATTTGGGAGACACTAATCTTGGTATGCACACAAAAAACACAATGAACGACTTTGAACACTGAAGGGGATGAAATGAGTGTGTTAGATTTTTCTATGCAAATATTAGCTCATGCCATTGAAGATTGAACAAAATATTTTACTATATTTCTTGTTAATTGATAATAAAAGGGTCATGTAGTTGAGTTTGTCACAAGATGACGCGGAGGCAATTTGATAGAATCATGAAAGCTCAGCCTGCACTAGGAAACAAATGGTCAGTTATGATGGAGAAGTATTCAGGCCTCTCTGCTGAGGCCAAATAATTAAGTGAAAATGCAGTAACTAGGTGTTGAAGAAAACAGATGCCTTTATAAGAAAATAATGAGAAAGGTCTGAAGACAATTCAATCTGAACATCCAAAGCAAATTGCAAGCAGGCTGAAGCAGTGCCTGGTGCAGCAGGAGAGCATGCAAGTTGTCTCCAGTTCTGATTAAGATGGATTCTCTGAGGAGCTAAAGGGGGACAAAGGTAAAATTGGTAAGTGTAACAAATGTAGGCTGACTGCATGTAGTCAACAAAATGACAGTACGCTCCCTTAGGTGGAGTCCTGATCACCCTTGAGCTCACAAAGCATATGATTTGAGTGAGCAAAACTGAGCAATTGAATTAGCTGCAGAAAAAAGTGGTAAAACCCATGAGTAACATAAGTCACTTATTGCACTTGATGGTTATAGTAATCTCACTGGGGCTTAAGATCTACAGAAAAAATACTGATTAATGCAGTTTTTCGTAACATATCCTGCAGAACCAGTCAGCCATTGGGTTTAATTCTTATAAGTTATATATCAAAAAGGTAGTTCTTTACTAAAGGAATTTACATCCAAGAATCTTTCCCAGTTTTGGAGCGTGTTGTTACTCCCGCAGGAGTAGGTGGGAGCTTAGCAGGTGCAGAGGATCTAGACAGAAAACCCCCAACAACACCAGCCCTACTGTTGTAAGGCTCTGGGTCCCGGGTAATGTCCTGAGCAGATTGCTCAGGCTCTATCCATTTCAAACTGGATTAGAAAAAAGCAGTAAACCTCCCAATTCTTACACTACTAAACTGATCTAAAGTGTTCTCTATCCTGTTCCAGCATGTCTCAACAAAGCTGTTTCTTTGCTTTAGAACACACTTTCTTCAGCTCTCTTGCCCACTGGCAGCAGTGAAAGCAGAGAGCAGTGTCCTGGCTGGTGTGAAGAGCAGAGAGTTACCACGACTTTTCCAGTCATTCTGGAGAAGCCAAACTGCTGCTAAATAGAGCTGCTTTCACTGAGCTGCCAATGATCCCTTGGAGCTCTTTAACAACCCCTTCTGGTTGTCATGATTCACTATTTGAAAAATATTTCTCCTTGCCAAAATGACTAATTTTGTAAAATGTCAGTTAATGCCCTGCAGAGTCTGCAAAAAATAGGTCTGTTTTCAAATGAATTAGGATTAAAATTAGCAGTGAATGTTTGAATCAAATGATTATTTTCTTGATCCTGCTTAAAATTAAATTTAGTTATATGCACTTTGAAGGCAATGTAGAAAGAATCATTATTATTTAATCAGCTTTAAATTATTTACATAATTGCATCAGTGACATATTTTCATCTTGAGATAATTAAAAATAATTAGTATGGCTTTATCACAGTTTTAATGCACAAAAGTCAAATTCATATTATTAGGGGTGTTTGAATACTGAGGTTTTTGATGGAATTTATCTGCAAATTATCTCATGAAAGTTAATGTGGCTACCACATGAATGCAATGTTTGCTGAGAGTGATTTGGCAAGGATGCATCATTCATCTCTGATTCCATGTGAGCTCAGTTCTGGTTTATTTTTCAGGGATATTTTTATAGTTTTTGGAAAGAATAACCAATTTTAGAGCACATAGTGTGTTTTACTGCAAGAAGTAACAAACCCTGAGCCTTATTTCTTCTGCCTGCTTGGGTGTGGCCTCAGTAAATTCAATGGAATCAGTGTTATAGAGTTGATTGCAAACCAGCAACCACCAACAGGTTTGAGCATATAATTCAAATGCAACAGAACTTTTCAACTTTTTAAGTAGTAGTTTAAAACTATGAAGTAGGGAGCCATTTCACCTCTGTATGGATGGGAAATGAGAACAAGGTGTAATTCTAACTTAAATGGCTGCATTAAAATTGTGGAGTGACAAGAAATGAAGAGTAGTTTTCACACTGGATGGGTGTGATCAGCACTACACAGCTCACGTCTCTCGGGATCTGCCAGGAGTCTGCCATTGTTCACCTTGGGAATCTGCTTAAATGTAAGGTCAGACAGGGGGCGTTACCTGAGAGCAAGGATGGGCATGTACCCGCAGATTCCATGCTGCAGCTCAAGGGAAGAGCTCCAGCCTCGTAGTTCCAGTGTGTCCTGGGCCAAGTCTGGCACTCATCCCACTTCTCTGTGAACTGGTTCAGCTCGCAACTGTGAAACCTGGCTGGGCTTGGAGTGCCAAGCGCGCCCTACAAACTGGTACCGGGCCCCTGTGGCTGAGAGTTTGCTTTGCCATGGAAAAGGGCCATCGTTTGTGTCTAAGGCTTTCAGAATTTTCTGATGAAGAAAGATCATAGAAAATGTAATCATACTGAAAATTTGATTTTTAGGAGTGGTATAAAGGTCTTATGGGAATGATTGCTCCTAATAAATGAAAGGAAATAGTTTTGTCCCTTTCACATGCAGGCACAAGGATATTTTTATTTCTTAAACAGCAAAGAAAACATAAGACATTTATTGGCACTATATGACTAGTTGATAGGACTAATGGCATCCAGCTGTGCCTTTAGCCATTCACTCTAACAGATTTTTATGCTCTTGAATGACCTGTGCTGATATGGTCACTTTAGGAAGCAAGACTGAAAGTACAGACTGAATTTATGTGGATCTGTAACACAAGGGAGTATTGTTGATCTCTAAGGGTATTGTTAAAGAAGCCTAAGGCATTGTCTAAGGAAAGAGTACTTAAATTGTCCCACTTTTATAGCACAAATAATGGATTTATTTGCATTTACACCAATGATGGAACAAATGTACAATTCTGACAAGTCAAGACCCATTGGACCAGACAGCCAATATATGATGAATTAAGTGTTCCCTTTTTCTCTGAATGCTCAGATAAATAACTGATATAATAGTCATGGAATGGCCTGCACCAAATCCATAGGGATCCCCACTGAAAACCCCTGCTTCCAACGAGTGGGGCAATGATAGAGCTCATGAGCGTGTGGAAGGATTTTAATATTCTCTGTCCCTTGACCAGGAGATGGCAGTGATTCCCTTTGCAGAAATAAGAAAGCTCCAAAAAGACACAGAACTGCATTTAAGAGACAGGGAAAGACATGCAGAAAACAGCCTGCATGAGCTCGGTGAACAAAATCACATTGCAGATAGCAGAGAGAATACAGCTATGCTATTTTTCTTGTTTCTGTGATGATCTTTACTATTTACTCCAATTGCACCAGATTTGTCTTCAAGCAGCAGACATCCTTGCTCTCCCCGTCTTGTTTGCCACTTCCCTTCCCTGCCTCGTTATGCCCTCCAGCACACAAAGTATTCAACTGCTAAACAGGAGGCAGAAGCTAGTCTGCCTCACTCAACATTTTTCATACCTCTCTAACTGGAAGAGGGGGTTGTGCAGTATTACAGTGTGTAGTAAGCCCTGAACACCCACAGTGCAGTTATTAAAGCTGTAAAATAAAAATTTAGGATCTCAGATCAGATCAGGGTTAGCCCCTGTTTCAACAATGAAGGGTGCTCAGTGTAACCTCCAAGAGAGACAAGGCAAAACAGCATTATAGAACAAAAGCTTTCCCATATTTGTAGCCCTTGTAAGCTCCCAGAGAGTCAGCCAGCTGCAACAGCTCCTATATGGCTTGTAAAAGAGCCCTGTCTCTGTTTCTGGTCAGCAGTTGCTAAAAGCCAGAACAAACATCAAGGCCCCTGTGAAAAACAGGTCCAAAACTCATTGATGCCTGTGGAGATTTTGACTTCACTCAAGTATTTCTGGGTCTCAAAGTTCAGGCTTTTGTCATTCACTTTACAATGTAGGTTTTGTCATTTATTTCTACAGATGTCTGCATTAGCAAAAAGCCTCTAATATGTCCTATGGCTGGAGCCAGTGCAGTTCATCTCACTCTGCCTCTTAGTGCCAAGGGGATAGGCATGTAGGCTGATGATTTCTGATGATTTCAGGACCACTGGCAGTACTAGTGCTACAACTTTCATCACCAGAGGCCTGTTCTCCTGCTCCAGGGAAACACAGCTTAGCCCCCAACTCACCTGACTTAGTCACAGAAATGGCATAAGGTTTTCCCGTTCACACACTCACTGTGCGCTTTATTTCATTTTTATTTTGCTTGAATACATGAATTGCATATGCATTAGGCCAGCTATGCCAGAAGCATCATCACAGAAACATATTTAATTTGACAGCCTGCTGAAGTGGAACAGCAATGTTACTCATTACTTACTAGGCTGAAAGTCTACCAGAGCAGAGACTTCCAATGGAAGCTTTCCTTCTCCTCTGTGACCTACCAAAAACAGAGGAATTGCTATTCTATGTCTCAGTTCTGAGCAACAGATCACTATGCTGGATTCAAAGTGGATGTAGTCAGAATACAATAAGGAGACTTTTGGTTCTCAGAATATCCAAATAGGACTAAAAGTGTAATTCATAGTCAAGTTCTGTAAAAACCAACTATGCTGGCTATGTACATTTACTTTCACCCATACTACTTTCTGAGTTACCATGGCCTAATTTCTTATCTACCTTAATTCAAATTCCAGAGAAATTTCAAGACTTGCTTTCCCACTCCATATGAGCACCAGGACTGAAACAGTAGCAGTGGATTTACGGAATCCAGACATGCCAGGCAATGAGGTAAGTCCATTCCTTGCTCCTCAGGGAAGTGCAGTGAGATTAAAAGTACCAATAATTGACCATGTTCTTATTAGGCTGGCAAACATGAATCTCTGGAATGGGATCAGATATTGGTTGTCAAGGTTTTAGTGAGCCTGTACAATACTTCAAAGCTAGACAGCCATCTCTGGGAAGAATAGTGCAATATGAAACTGTTTTTCAAAACAAAACTGGCAAACTTTACAACCAGGGTCTGATGTAAATGCAACAGGCTTCTGTTGGGTGTTACATGAGGGACAAAATTGGCCCTGTTACCTTAACAGTGAGTGGTTTGCTCATTTTAAAACAACTATCATAATCCGAACTGAAGAACACATGGTCCATTGCTAGTTAATCCTAAAATAGTTAATACTGTGCGATTCATGCTAAAATTAAAATCTTGATTTCGCTAATGTATTCAGTTCCACCATTATCACTCATTTCAGAATGGAAATTGTTTTTTAAAAAGCAATCTAGCTTCACACAAATCTAAACTGAACTTATTACTGCACAGGATTTCAGTCATATTCACTCATTCTCTATTCTAGCTAGATACAGCTAAACAGCTTCCATGCCCTCAATAGTGTTTTGGAATCCACAAAAACATTGAAGCAGCTTGTTAGCATAGTGCTATAACATATTCATTGTGTGCCAGCTGAAGTATTGCAAAGTTTGGATGTGTTGTCATGAAGATGGATTGATACTACATAGGATTCATTACAATTTTACACCATTCTAGCCTGCATTGTCCCTGCTTTCAAGCTAAGCAAAGAGCTATTTCCCCAGCAACTACAGAACAATTCATTTCTATCCTTTCACAGTACACAACATCATTACCTCACTGCCAAAACAACCTTCTGATGGAAAGCCCTTCTAAATGATAAATTGTACATTCAAGAAGTGTAGTTCAGAGGATTACTACATTCCAAAACTGTTCTCTCTTGTATTCGTAACCTGTATGTGTCAATGAGCTGAGGAGTTCCAACTTTAGTAACTATTTTACCACTTGGTGTACATGTCTGTTATGCAAATACTTTCAATAACAGCACACAGAGAGCTTGCACATTCAGCTGCAATCAACTAATCAGGTATATTTGCATTCCCTATTTAGGTCCACCTGCAGTCATGGGGAATGTACATACAATTTAAAATCATACTTTTCTGCCTGTAATTTGCCAGGTTTTGTTTAAAGTAGTCAAAATTGTTCTGTCTATCATAATCAAAAAATTTGGCCAAACATACGTATAGCCATACTTAAAAGCAGCACAAGCATTTCTGAATACCAATTACTGCAATCAAACATTTATGCAGCTGCACACGCAACAGAGGCTGTACAAGTGCTGAGCACGGTCATTCTGATTAACTGTGCTCTCTCAGATTTCATGAATACACATGTACCCCAAGACAATTTATCAAAATCTAATTATAAATATATAAATCCCCCACTATTTAAGGCTCTCTGTAGAGTCTACAAATGGTGACTAAAGAGAGGTTCATCAACATTTTCATTAGGGATTGTATTAATCAAATGTCTAAAATTAAGTAAACCTGTAAAAAGTACTTCAGTTATTTATTTGAATCTTTACTAGCCTCTAATATAAGAACACCATTCCACTCCTTTAGTTCCCTTGACACCCTGGCAGTCTTTTGAAGAAAGTAATAAAAGATAGTAATACCTAGCTCTTACACAGTGTTTCCACTAGTAGACCCTAAAGTTCTTTGTGAAAAAACGAAGTCTCTTTATAGTCTTCAGTTTCACCAAATGAGAATCCAATCTACACGTGTATCCATATTTTGCGTGTAAAAGAGGTGCACTAGCCATGTAAATTATTATTATCTTAGAGATAGCTCAGTTGAAAAATACACCTTATCTGGTTTATTACACTTAGAATTTGTTTCCTAAGGACTGGAAGAAATGGTGAATATTTGAGTGTTTAAGGACTGGAAAAAATGTACCACATGATGCATTCACATTCCTGAGGCTCATGAAAGTCAGTAAAAGTCATATGTCCATTGCCAGACTCTCATTTTGTGGTGCCAGGTAAGAAAACAGCATCAGTCTCTCTTGCCTACAGTATAGAAATAATAATTAATCCTCTTTATTGGATTCATTGTTGCAAAATTTCAACACCTTTATAGTTCATAACTCTAATTTCTATACTCAGACACCCTGCAAATGAGATCTATGCATTAAACGAGAAAGACAAAGCAACATTTTTTGAAATGTGACCAGATTAACTTCATGGAATAGAAAACAAATGCTTCAAAGAGGACAAGATGTTTGGTAGTTGTCAAGGAGTATTTCAGCTTTAAAGAGAAAAAGCAAATTCACTTTGGGTCCTAGTCTATTGTTACTTATCTGTATGTTTGCCTTGTCTCATTCAAACATATACACAGCTTGAAATACATCTCCATCTGCTGAGAACTATGACGTGTTGAAATGATGCTGCGCTTTCAGGATGATCAAGTGAACTAGTTCAGACCTCGGCTACAGACTGTCATAATCACACAGGAATGTCTAACTCCAAGTTTCTTCAACTACATATTAGACTGTTTCAACTCCTCTCATTTAAGAGAAGGTAGTCAATTGTGAAATTTCCCTTGTTTCAGATTAGGCTCCTTCCTCATCAGTGTCCCAAAATGCAGCAAAAGCAGTCACACCCGAGAGGACTGCATGCGCTTAGGCAAGTAGAGGCAGCACAGGCTGTTTGGCACACTGTACCATTGGGGTAGGTCACTTCCACTGGGCAGCTGAGATGGACACCTCAGCTGTTTGGTGGCTGCTCAGTCAGCAAGAGACTGTGTCCTGGATGGTCAGAAATTTGGTTCTGCTCTTTCCTGTCAGGCCTCAGGGGCAGCAAATCATGCAGGCTGTCCCTTAATTGTTGTTATGCCAAAGAAATTGTCCTGCAAAGCATGTGTTGCACAAGTCTTTCCCAGAGCTTCTCACACAGTAACTAGGTGACATATCAATATTTCTAGGTTTTCACACAGCCTCATCTGTGGTGTTCATAACGTTTTTGCATTTCAGCTCCCCTTCTGCCACAATCATATGTGACACGTTATGTTCTATTTTAAAATATGTACATGTCCTAACTTTACTTGAGAATTTTAAATAGGATCTTTGCACAGCTACAGAACATATGTTTGGTTCTACTAATTGATATAAACTGTTTTCCTTTCTAGAGAGCTCTGTTCAAAATAATTGGATCTGAAGCAGAAAATAAACTGTTTGAAAGTGGAATGGATGACAACAATGTGCTGATTGATCAGCCCATTACCGAGGTGGGATCCCGAGGGAATCTACTGGGATCAGTTCTGCTCTGTCAAGATGTGACTCTAAAAGTATGATGCTTAGTTCCCCTGCCTGCACAAATGGCAGTGTGTGCCTTCCTATTCTGAAGGCTTGTCCTCGGATTGTAGCATTTTTGTGTAGGTGATGAAAATTATGAGTTCACATTCAAAGGGTTAAAAAGCTTAAAAAGAGTAAGATTATGCTATGAAGAAACGTTAACACTTAGAAAAATATGGATGAAAATTGAATTGCAAAGACAAATACGCTTTACAGACAGTTAAATAACACTGCATGGTGTGGCTGGAAAGCACAGACCACCAAATGCAGCAGCAATACTGAATTAATAAATAGCTAGAAGAAGGGAACAAAAGCTTGGTAAATTGTCAAAATCCTCACTTGAAACAGACTGCATGTTCTTTTGTGCAATGAGTCCTTGTAAACCAAGTGCTGATTAAATAACTCCTCCATTCCCATGCCTGCAGCTTTGCCCCATCTTCTAAAGCAGGAGCAGCATGGGGACGGACAGTGGAATTAGACATGGAGGGCTGTGCCACACGCCCCTGTGCCTCAGTTCCCAGTATTATCAAGCAAGTCCAGTAAAAAACAAGAAAATGGATTAAGATTGGTGATGCCCTCAGTGACCTAATTTGTGAAATTACATGTGAAAGAGCTCAAATTCTGGTTAATTACATTGCAGACAAAATCCTGAATATCCAGGGTATGGATATTCATTTCTCAGAGAAATCTCCACCTTCTTTCTCTGTTTTCTTAAAAGATGCTTCATCTCACTGGTATTCACAAATCTGCAGAAAACATCCAGCTAAAATATACCAATAAAAGTGTAACAAATACTGATGCAAAAATTATTTTGGTATGAGTGTTTTATTAATTTCAAGATTGTTTAGCTAAATATTCTGCTTGTCTTACCCTCTGCTCAATGCTCCTGTGAGTCCCCTAAGCTTTCTACCTTTAATTCATAATCTACATAGAAATAAATAGAAATCAATGAAACCTACGCACATTTTGGAAAAAAAAATCTTCACTTGTGCATTCCTTCCTTTAAACTTCTTTTCATCTCCTTCTTCCATATCTCTTATCACTGAGGTGACAAACAAAAGAATTAAGCTATAACTGAGATCACATTCCTGTACTTCACATCAGTAAACTCCCTCCTGTCACAGCCTCCAGAAGGATTGTGTTTTTCAGGGAGGTCTTTGGCACCATTCAATAGAGAAGAATGTTTAAAACCTTTAAAACCTCACTTAGAGAAGATCTTTCTTCTCCTCCATATCATATTACACTAGACACACGTACACAACCCTTTAACGTGCTTTCTAAAAGCATATTGGAATATTAAATTTTACAGCTCTATATTTGTTGAGTTTGTGTGTATTTTGTGTAAGAACCTGGCAAGGACATTGGCGTAACCAGAAAATACAGAGGAGATTAAGGCGTGGCAAGATGCAGACTCCCCATCTGAGCAAGAGGTAAAGACTAAAGAATGTGGACCAGATTAGCATGAAGAGTGAGAAATCAATAGCCAATAGGGGATAGAACACTAACGAAGAGAGTTATGCAACTAGTACCAATGAACATTAATTTTTTTGTTTACTAAAAATGTATAGATAAGTGGAAAAGTCTTGTTTTGGGGTCTGTGTGGAGGCCAGAACTTTGTCAGCTACACACACACACACCATTTGGCCAAGAATAAAGTACTGTCTTACTCCCTAACACTAAAAAGGCAAAGAGTCTTATTTATCCCAAATATTTCAGAGGATTTCAGTAACACCTCCATATATTAAAACATCCAAATTTGCCTGTTTGCCTAACTTAACAGCTTTCCCTAGGTCAAAATTGACTGCAATACTCATTACAATTTATTAATACAAAGCATGGAGTTTGATGTTTTACATATTTCTGTTCTAATACACAGTGCAGGATGATAGGAGACATGAATATATGTTTACCCTCAATGTACATATGTACTCTCAACCCACATATGAAGACTAAGGACTTCTGGTACTGCAAATTATTTGAAGGGCTTTTTAACCTTTCCTGGTATTGACATAATTTCCTTTGGGAGTGGAATAGACCCTGTCGTAAGTTATAGCATCTATTCAGCACAGTAGATCTCATCTAGTCTGGCAAAGGTTCTTCTCTGGCAATTAATTTCATGTTTTATTCATCCCAGAATTCTTTAAAGCTCCAAATCAAAATGCCACTTTGCACATTGCAAACCACATTATGAGCAGCCCATATCACAAATAAAAGTGCTTTTTGCATAGCAATCAGATTTGCCTCTTTTCAGAGAAAATGAATCTAGCTCTGTATTTATCTCACTAATTGCACTCACAGCATTACAAATTATCACCCGCCTCCCATTTACATTATTCAAAACTCAATCTCTGTAAGTTACTAAACCAAAAGCAAACCCTACATTTCCTCCTGAGACCCAGAAAACACATCATTTGAACTGTTGATCTATGTGAACTAGATTTACCAGGAAAAAAGTTTAGATACCATAACTGATAAGAAAATAATCATCTGAGAGCATGTGTGTGCTGTAAATGCACTGCTAAGGAAGTAAGGAGACAGCTGACCCAGCACATTGCTGAATTTATGTCCCTCTGATAATTATAAACATGAAGAGCCAGTGTCTTACCTGAGTCTAGTTAAATTCAAGAGATAATGTAACATCCAAATGGAAAGCACTGAGCATTTTCATAGCTTCTCTCTGCAATGCCCTCACAGCTCTAATAAGTTTATGAGTAAAGTTAGTGGGTTTTCATTGTTCCACTGCACAAATGAAAAACAAAAATCTTCCATAAATTGTTACATAAATGTGCGTCCCAGCTAGCAGGAAAAATGCATTCCATGAACAGTTACAATTCAGGCGCCAGAATCTGCTGCTCTTATTTGGGCCCAGTTCCCACTGATGTCAATGGGTTCTTTTGCTTGAAGCTGTACTGAGTAAAAACCAAGACTGAACCCCCAGTTGAAATGCTGGAGCTTAGAAAGCAGTGGGAGTCAAGGCGGTAACTGACTGTATCAAAACCAACAGGCAAGCGACAGTGGAAAAGAGGATAAATTTTCTATGTGGCAGAAGCCACTCTATGAGACCTCTGTTTTAAAGGTAAGTACTCTCACTGCAGTTTGATTCTTCTTGTAAGAACTACTGAATTTTTGTGATCATTAAGCTACCAAATTCCAGGTTTTCCTTTTCAAAAATTTTTAGAAAATTCTTGTAAATAATGAATGATAGACTGTACTATGTAAATATGATTCAGTCTAGCTTTGAGAAAATTATCTAATCACCAGCTGATGGAAAATGTTCCTCTTCTTTCCTTAATGATGTTCATGTGTATTTCATAGATATAACATATAGACCAGGTTAAGACTGTATTCAAAAAGCACAAAATGCCAACAAAAAAGGTTTGTCTCTTGAAATTTTCTTCTATTGCCCTACTTCATTTTATTTATAGTATTTATTTGACACCCTGATAGCCAAATGCCTTTATTTGTTAATTATCTTCATTTATCCTGAGCAATATAATTTTTTTTCTGGTAAGGGGAGGAGGAGATACATCTCTATGGGCCATGAAAGCACCTCTGTTTACTACTGCCATGTATCATCTCCACCTTTTGGCTTGAAATTCATTGGAGGTGAGTGTGATCAGAATTACACTGGAAGTCTGCATGCAAGCAGTCCTAGCATTGCACCATAGCTACGGGAAAAGCAGCCAGGCTGAAGGCTTGAATTATGATCTTGGCCCTTCCCCTCCTGCCTTCCATGGCCAACTATTTCTTAATGTTACTTTTGGAAACCTGGCATTGTAACAATGCAAAAGAGTGGAAAGAATGATGTTCAGAATCCCTTGGATGTACTACTTTGGTTGATCGCATCCCCAGTGAGCAAGCAGCCAATAGGTTTACCCTTGGGGTTCTCAAGAAGAAAAATACCCTCTTTATTATCTTTCTCATTATCTTTCTTCTCCTAATATCTCCTTATTACCTTTCTTCTCTTTTCCTTTCTTCCTTTCTTTCTCTCTTCTTTTTAGCAAATTAAGGTGTGCTTTGTCTTTATTTTTGGTTTTGTAGGGAGATGGATTATGAGAAATTATAATTAGGGGAGGTTTCTTTCCTGGTTCAACTCAATCTGAGCCTTTGTATTTCAGCACCAGGAAGCATTATGAATAGAAAGCTAAATATATACAATTTCTCTCCAACAAAGAACACACCCCCTTTAAAGAGGCGTTCTATGAAAAGAAACTCTGTTAAATAGCTCACAAGAAACATTTCTATAGCTAGCAAAAGGCTTTTGTACAATTAGCCCACTCACCTTCAGAGGATTTATATTTTGCTGGCAAATATGGTCCACTGTAACTACTTTCCTCACTTTCCTACACATACAAGGGAAGGACACTGAGCAGATCTTGCAATCAAATATTCAGGGGTTTTATCTGCAATAAACTATGTATAGCATGAATGAAACATTTGTAATTTTCTGCAAAGAGAACTAAGTATTTCTGAAGTTGTTGGTTATGCATAATTTTATTTGTCAGGATATTACAGCCTGGCAGGGTTTGCAAACCTATTGTTTTCCAAATGATTTTGTCTATTTTGTGATTTACACATTCAGTTGTTGTTTCCTCTAAGCTGGAAGTAAATAATTAGTCTTTTTCTTAACTGCCTGTATATATGCAGTTTTTCACAGGAACTGAGACAAACAAAGGTCTATTTACATGAAGGTATAATGAAATATAAAAAGAAAAACTGTCTAAGTGCAGTTGAACTGAGTGCATTTGAGAAACTACCCTTGAACGTAGCTTCACAGTGTTTATTTAGCTTCATCCTTCAGCTTATTTGGGTTTTTTACCCTAAGAAAAACTCTAAAAGAAGAATGACAATAAGAAGGATAAATGCTTCTGCTTGTGGTAGTTTGAAGTAAAGCCTGTACTTGAACACTTGCTTTTGTGAATTTTCAAGCAAATCTTACAAAAATAGACTTCCCACCCAGCTCTGGTCATTTTGTTTCTACCAATAGGTGTGTATGCACTAACACCATCAGAATGGTCCATCTAAAAATTAGGCTTTTGGCTTGAGCTGTCCCTTCAGGATAAACGTTTTAGCTCCCTAATGGTTATGTATCTGCTTGACAACCGTACCCATGATGATGGAATACTGCCAATCAAAATGTTGTGTTTCATCCTTAATGTAAATAGTTGCTTTGAAGTGCTCCAGGTTTATTGAATGAACAAATAACATATTTGTGTAAAATACTGAGGGAAAATGTCCACAACCCATCAGCATATAATCACAGTTTTCCTTAAGATTCATACAGTATATCAACAAATCTTGTTTTAAATATACAGAGACTCTTCCATTTTAACTGGCTTTCCTGACAGAAACAGTACTGATAAATCAGTTTATATTGCAGTATATAATACTAACTTTTAATAAAAAGGCAATATAAAAATGAAGTCAATCTCAACCATCTAGAATCAGGAATTGGAGTAAGATTAGGCCTCTGTTCTGTACTGCTCTTGTAAGAGATAGTGGAGGGGCTCTCTCTCTCTCTTTTGACTATGTAAGAATCAAAGAAAGACTATCCCAACGTGGGGTTTTATCACATATGTAAGGTAATGACCTATTTTCCTCTGTCAAGGTAAGATCTCTTTTTCCTTTAATAGTTGTGTTACAGCTAACTTAAAAAGCCTCATCACTTTATAATGATATATTCAGCCCTGTGTCACTTGTAAATAAATCATGGTCTCCAGAAAATGAGCAGAAAAGGGAAAAGATTTCTCCCTTCCTTTCCCAGTCACTATGATCCTCAAAGAGTTTTCAGATGTCTCATATGGCAAAACTGAAGTTGCTTGGAGAAACACAGTAGTTTGTAAAGGCCCATGAAAATAAACACGTGCAAAGAGAAGAAAATGTGTTAGGAAAATATTTTATAGTTAATGTCTCTGCAAACCTAGTCAATAGTCCTCCAAACAAGGAGCAAAAGGAACATCATATGGCTTAATAACACTTGGTCACTGAATAAATTGAAGTTACTCCAATGTTGGAGACAAGGAATGAACTAGTTGTAGAGAATTACCTGTTTATCATTACTTAAAACAGTCATACAACTTACAGTACTTTGAACTCTTACCAAAATCCTAGTGGAACTACAAGCAACATCATGGCATTCTGGAATCTTCACTGTGGGATCAAAGAATCCTCTGCTGAAAAGGCAAGGGTGAAAAATGGTCTGTAGACAGATTTGTCTCATTTGCTTCAAATATTTTGTCTACAGTTCTTCTCTGGAAGACAAAGTAGGAGGAATCTTCTTTCTGATGCTAGTGTGAATTTAGCTTGTGTGTTTGTGTCTCCATGGAGACAATGTAAACACATCTGTTTTCTTTTAGGCTTCTAAAGGAAGCATTCTACACAGAATTCATCATAGCAGGGAACAAAAACATTATCTTGACGCAGAAATGGGGATCACTCCTCACACAATGAAAAAGGGAACCTGGTTTAGTTCATTTCCATCAATGATCAGTGTCACCAGAAGAGTAGAGCAGCAGAGTTTACAACCGTATGTTAAAGCTCAGGGTTTGCATATCTTGATACTTGAATAATAAAATAATGTTAATAAAACAGTTGATGTTAAGCTTGTATTACAAGGGGAGAAAAAGAAATATAAATGCAGGATACTCATTGCCATCCGGGGAACTTCAATATTCTACAATTCTGAAATGTCAGTATAACATTATAATGCTGCCACATCTGTTATACACTGTTGTTCTTCATGTAGTCTCTAAAAATTAGTAATTCCCAAGACCTGACAACAAAGCTACATTATCAGTAACTTTATTTTACATTTCCCTTAACATGCATGCACTGCCAGTTAATGAAAGAGGAAAAGACATTGCACTGCAGTGGTGTCAGTTTTGTTTCTTTTGTTAAAGATGTTCCAAGAACTGGAGAAGGAACACAAAAGTTTAGGCAGAGTTCATTGTTTCAATAGCTGAATGTCCATTCAGCGCCTGAAGCACGTTAAGCTGGTTTTTACCAGTCATAAGAATGTCCCATGCTCCTTGTTAATCCACTAACATAATGGAACATTCCACTTGCAAACATCACTGTCTGCAAAAGGAGAAAATATGGACTTCACTCGTTCAGTTTTATCTTCAGCAATAATTAAGATTTAAATTAAGTTTAGAGTATGCAAATATTATTCCTGTGACCCTTTGGGAGCAGCACAGACATCCCCTGAAAACTGCACTCCCAAAATTCAAAATTTACTTTGTAGCACAATGCTTCCTTCAGGACAAAATGGCATCCTCCTGAAAGCCTTAGCATTCTCTCTGCTCTGCTGCTAAAGGATTGCTATTCCTAGAAGATTTAGCTCTGTAAGATAAGTGTTAACACATTCTTTCTGCAGGTCTCCAGGGCCTGAAGTTTGAATTTAATATGAACTGAATAAAATAATTTGCTTTTTATCATCATGGTCCATGAACTGTGGTTTGAGGCCAATATGTGACTCTAAGGTAAATTAGTTTAGCTCCAACTCCCTAATCCCCAGATAAGATCATAAAGTCACCCCACCTCACTCAGTACTGTTTAGCAAAAAATGCCTGCCTCTCTAGTAATAATGAAAATTCTGAATTCTAGTCACTGTCTTCACAAAGATGATGGCTCTTTCAGGTTCAGGTTCTGGACTTGCTTGTGTACAGAGAGGATGGAGTGCAGCCAACACAGCACACTAACCTCCATTTCACATTGATGTTTGATTTCTGGAAATCTAATCAGAAACCTACTTTAAAAACAATGAACCACTATCTTGCCTACTCTTTCTCTCATAAACAACAACATACACATACTTGTGTACTTTTAATCCTTCTTAGTTAAAACTCATGCTCTGCCTTAGGTAAAATCCAGGAATAAACATGGGAGTAACTCCTTATGTAGACTGTTGTAATGACAAGTTTAATTATGATTTATTCAGTTTGTTCCCATGCAAACATAGAAAATCAAATGTAGAGACAGTTTCTTAAAAATTAGTCTTTTCGTAGAGAGGAAAATACGCAAATATGCAACAGGCAAAATGTCCTCATTCATATGAATTCATTGTTATTTCAAACATTGGTACCACCTCTTTGGATTACTTGCTACTAGTTTCACTAAATAGATAATTTAGTAGTAAGAACTTCTACTAAACAACTAAAAGCAAATCAATGGCAAGAATTTCACTGAAATAGAAAAGGATATCTAAATTTCATTTCAATGGCATGTGCAGATACTGCACAGTTAACAGCATAAACCTGATGATCCTTGTGTCCTGGCATGGAGCAGAAACAACCGATACAGTGAATCCTCCCATTTAATAGGTAAAACCTAACTAAATAGAACACTTCTGCCAATTTAATGGCATAATCTTGCATAAAAAGCATCCATGAGAGAAAATGCACAGGGAAGCCTGTGAGCTCCTTTAAAGTTGTTTCCACAGTAAAAGACGAACTCAGCAGAACACTTTCAATTTTTTTCTCTGAAGCAAGCATCAGTATTTTTTATTCCATCATGAATTCTTTTAAAGAACCTTTCCTTTAAGCTCAATTGTCTTATCAAACAAACTTTCAGTTAATAAGGAGATAGGAGCTTAAAGAACAGCAAACAGACATAAGCCTGTAAATTGATGGATGCCAGCATCACTCAGGTATTTTTTGTAGAATTTAAGTGACTACAGTCCAGTACATTGTGCTCAGGTGAGGTCTCAAGTGTTATTCTAAATTCAGAATCATTTCATGATGTAGGCATAGGCAGAATAGGTCCAGATTTACTGAAAGCAGAACAGAATTTGTTCACAGACAATGTTATAAAAGCTTAATTTAAGATTCAGCTTAGCCTGGTGCTTTAAAACCACAGGATTTGCTAGTTTGAGAACAGTCCCACACTAATCTGCACAAACAGCAAACCTGTTTAGAATGTGAACAGAGCTATCTCACAGCTGTCCACATCTTACTGTGACTATTCATTCAAAGTTAGTAAAAAATATATTTAAAGTAAGGATAGTAATCAAAGAAAACTGAAATAAGAGTCACTACAAAAATAGTTACACTGTTTAAAGAAAACCAGTACTAGTCAGTGTGTATAGATTAGTCATAACAATTTCTGTAATTCTTGTTTGAACTCAAGTGCACTGAATTATCTAAAAAGAAAATAAATCAAAAGCAGTTTTCATTTGGCACAGAATTTTTAGGCAAGGGTGACAGATCCTAACAAGAATATGTGAGGGCTATCTGTGCATGCATACCTATTTTAAACAGTAGTAAATGAAATACCAGCCTTTAAAAGAAAAAAAAAAAAAAAACAAAAACACACACACACAAAAAAAAACAAAAAACAAAAAACAAAAAACAAACAAAAAAAACCAACAAAAAAACAAACCCAAACAGACAGTGATATTCTTAAGAATACATGAATTTACACCCTGGATTAAAAGAGACATGTACTGGTCTGGATGATATTAATACTCAAAAATTAATTATTGATTATTAATATATTACCATACTATGAATTATTCTGTGCAGGTGTGCTGCAGCATTTTCTTCCAGAAGGGTTCTCATAGCATCCAGTTCAGAGATATTCAGGACTACTTTTTTCCAGTTCATTTCAGACAAACAAGAACATTATCATCTTATCTTATACTTTGTTTCAAGCTGACTCTCTTTATTCAGTTTACCTCCTCATACTCTCTCATCTCCCATCTCTTGTCTGACTTCTTTTGTTGAGTCTAAATTTTACACCCTTTCAACATGTGTTCATTTTTGTTTCCATGCTTGAATTTGTGCATTTCTTGCCTACACACTCCCCAGATGGCAACATTCTCCAGTCTGTGCATGTATCTCTTGCTGCCCCCCTGCCTGGACATGTTCTCCACAATGGAGAGCTGTGGGAACAAGAAATGAGTAACCAGAGGGTATAGGGCAATTGCATTAAAGATCTCTCAAAGGAGAGATGGGAGGAAAATGCTTTCAAGTCCAGCTTTTCAAATGGAGCAAGAATCTCTATTTATACAAAATCGACTGACTTAGATAAACCAAACTGTCAGGGGAAAAGAATGTTTAGGATATAGTGATGCACAACCTCAAAAATGCATGAATATTTTGTACATTCCTTTGAAAATTAGAGCCAACCTCTCTAATGTGTACTTCAGTTCAGAGGTAAAACATTTTTAATACCCACCAGCACTTAGACAAGAAGTGATCTTAGCTCTGCTAAAGTGGTTTCTTCTGCATTTGGTTTTGGGATGGGGGAGAGACATAAGGATTTTTTTTATTTGCTTAGTTTTTACATAGCAAGAACTGACTTGGTTCTGGCTAAAACTTCAATGCCACTGAAATTCTGCCAGGGATATATTTGGATCCCAAATACATCAAATCTGAAGTGCCAAGAAACAACATCAATGTTCAGCTCAAATATGGCAACAGAACACAAACACAGAGGAATGAGGAATATTTTATTTCAAATGCAAATCTACATGTAGCAAGTAAAGTTTTGTCATCTGACAAGAGGTCTCACATGCCATTCAGTGCATGTTTCCAGTAGTAAATGGCTTATTTTCCTGCACTGCCTTTGGAAACAGTTTGGCCCTATATTTGTAAGGATAAGAGGACAATGCATGCTTATTGCCTAACAGAACTGAAAATAGCAGCAACGCTACCATTAATTCCCTGCTGTTTTCAATGGGACCCAAACAATAAAAGGCAAAGTACTGAGCATGCCAGTTTGTCTGTGGGCAGGACTTGTCTGTGGTGCTGAGTCATACTCATGCAGAGTTTGTAATAGACAAAATGCTGAGAAGAAGTAATTATTTTAATTGTACAATATTGCTATAAGATTAAGTGAATAATGAAGTTAATATGATTTAATCTTGCTGTGACACATATGCTAATGAAATTATGGTAACCAACAGTTTTTACCCTGAGTTTACTGTGAGATTATGCATGCTATACATATAATAATGAATATGTAAATCAGCACCAAGAAAGAATGGATTCTAAAGAATTATTTTTTACAACTGTTCCCTATGGTCATGCTGTAATGCCTGTTGTATATTCTGTTTCAGACAAATTGTAGTGGGAATAGGAAAGCTTATATGTTTTGATTCTTCCAATAAAGACAGCTCGTACCTATCTGGATTTGGCAGAAATTCCACTGCCTTATTGTCGCTTTGAGTTTTTGCCTTCTGATATGTTTATGTTCTTTAGTGGAGTTTTTAAACTAAATTTCATGTAAACGATGTATAATTTTAGAATTATCTATTTTATTTACATATTTCTCCCCTGGGTGGAGTCAAGAGTTACAATTAAGGGCAACAGGCATAGTGAAGTTTCATGTTTGCAGTGTGCTGTACACTCAGTGCTGTTTGGTAGAGGGTAGTTAATATCCTCCTGGCTCAGAGTTCTGGCAGCTTCTTAACTCAGCAACAGCATGGTGTGAATGTAGACAACTGAGCCTCATGCTATGCTTGAGCTGAAATATCTTCACGGGATCTGAAACCTGTGGAAACCCAACAATTTATCACAGAGCTTAGCCCCAGAGGCTTAGAGGTGGTTCCACGGCATGGAGTATATTTACACTGCACCCCTACCTGTTCTGCGGCCGCCAAACTATCCAATTGTTTCCATACCTGAGGAGGATCCTGTTCTTCAGCAGGTAAGACATTAACTCTATAGAGATCTAAGTGCCAAAGCCAGATATATTCTGTTACAGACTGATCCAAAGGCTCCCGAGGCTATTGATCTCTTCTTATTTTGCAATATTAGAACCCATTATTTGCTCAACGCCCCCTGAATAGACTGATGGACAGAAGGTGGATAACAAGAAATTACCTCCAATGTAGGTGTGGTGCAATGAACTGCAGCATACTGATTAGGGGTTTGATGGCTCAGGCACCTACTGCTCCATAACGATGTGATAAGAGCAAATTACCAGATGTACCACAGTGACAAACATGCTCATTAGCAGAGGTTGTTGTTTTGCCAGGGAAGACAGCCACTTCAAAAGTAGGATTCTTCATGCTGGAAAGCAGTCATAGCAGCATTTTGCTTTTTCAGATTTCCAAATTAGTATATGTATTTGTCATGTCAGGCTTCTACATCTATTTGAACGTTGCAAACATTTATGACTATTAATTATTATTTGTTCCAGAAGAGCTGTAAATCAATTACTTACCTGTCATCCTAATTATATTGTCTAAAGAAAAATTTAAACCACAACAGAATATGAAAATAAGCTAAAATTTAGTCTGCAATCACTATTTATAGATACATAAATTGGTGCACCCAGTCACTGTTTATAAATACATAAATTGGTGCATGCATAAGTTTTACATAACATGAAGTATTTTTTTTTCCTACTGGTTATGTTTTGACCTAAAAAATAAAAAAGAGCTGAAAGATATGTTGTGATCACATTCAATTAGCAGTTAGGCAAATCACAGATTAGATGGACCAGGGCTGGGCTCAGCTCAAAGAAGCCAACGGCTTTAGGAGTTGCTGAATTCAACAAGCTGAGAATTACAGAGAATAAACCCCTAAAATCAGCAATAAATTACCTGTAACTAAATGACATACTGACAAATAATAAGGGCTCAATTGGCAAATATTTAACATTGGAGCTTTCCCTCCTATACACCTTCTTCCAGTGTTAGTAAGATAATAATTTCAATGTTTTATGAATGCAAATGGTCTTTTCTCCATACTCAGTTAATTTTATCTCTAAACAATGATGTCTCTTCATTGAGTCAGATTACATAATCTAGATCATTCATACACTTCAGCCAGCAATACTTACAATTTACATTCTTCCCTCACAATTTGAGGAGAATAGAGCAAATATAAATTGGCTGCACAAGTATAACAAAAGGTCCTTTAAAATCTTTTGTCTTACTTTTTCCCTTCTGTAGATATGATTAAAAAGACATGATGCCAAAAAGCTCAGCTGTAGCCATCTGTTGCTTTCATTACCATTCTAAGATGGTAAACATTCAAAGTTTTTTCCATAAACACAAGTCCTGGGTTTTAACCTTTCTCACTGAAGAAAGCCCATAATGTAGTCTGTTAGTCAATGAGTGCAGGGAAAAAAAAAAAAAAAAAATTAGCAGTCCCTTTAGTAAGTGGCAGTCTTAGAAAGTTAACACTAAGTAATGTTATTTCAGTGCACTGGAGGAAATTACTTGTATAAGGGACACACTTGTAATTGTCTAACACCTAAATGAAAATTCCTCAAATATGGAGAGTGGTGGAGAAGACAGTCAGCCTGCAAATAGAAATAAATTTCACTACACAATGTAGGTGGCTTTTTGAATTTAAATTACTTTTAGTGAATACTTGCTCACTCCTATTAATTTTTTAATTAAAACTTGCATGCATTAATTTTTAACATTATCAGAGAAGCCTGAAAACACTTCCAAAGCTTCCATGCAGCTGACATATAACAACCAAACGCCTCGAATTTTACACATTGCTTCATGAGAAGTATCTGCCTATAGATTTGACATAATTTTTTCCATTTTCAAGCAAATGGAATAATGTGGGCAGTGTGACTTAAGGGTTCATTCCATCTCTCACACATATTACCCTTTAATGATTATTTTGACTTACGTGTGTTAGAGATGAGTGTGATGGTTGGGTCTCATAATTAAGAGATGAATATTATGTGTATGTAAGAGAAGTTTTGTAGATGTATAGTTTTGTTATTATAGTATGTTCTCCCCATAGTCCTCTTTCCCCTCCCCCTGGGATTGTTGTCACTGGACGGTCTTGGTAGCCTGGGCACTAGGGGGAGGGTAGGTTTGTTACTAAGAGGTGCAGCATGGTAACACCTGCCCTCCAAGTGAGATGTAAGGAAGTAATCTCTACCAATGGACGACAGAGAAGAGCTGGCTGATGGACTTTGGGAGGGGCCAGGGTTACCTGACGCAACACCAAGTGCATGAAAAGGTGGCGCAGGCATTTTGTGGGCGAGCACGTGGCCGTTTAGTCTCATCCTCCCAGCGCTGTAATTTTCTTTATTCAGTCCTTTGTTGTATTTTGTTAAGATTTAATAAACTTTTGAAATGTTAAAAGTGAGCATAGTTTCTCACATGTACAACCAAAACCAATGTATAGAATATGAATGAAGCATAGTTGAAGTTAAGGACTGCCTTCTCTTCCTTGGGGCCAAGGTTCTAGCTCAGCAGCCATCAATCCCCAGGAAATGCCTGGTTCCTGCAGTCGTTATTGCACAATTGAAAGGACAGCAACCAACATAGTAGAAAACATAACCTTCTACTGAGAATGTATAAAATACAGGCTCACACTAGGAACTCTTTCCTTCCATACCCTCAGAACAGGAGTTGAGAACAGCCTGGGAGGGGAAGTAAATCTGAAGATAAAAAGAGGTTGAACAGCAAACCAGCAGGTCATAAATAAAATCCCCCCATGCATGCCAACCTATTTTTTTTCTCTCTTTCTTTCCCTTTTCTCCCCTTTTTTCCTTTTTTTTTCTTTTTTTTTTTTTTTCTTTTTATCATTATTCACCCTGACATGAATCCTAATTAAAATTTTACACAGTGTGTCTTTTAATTAGCCGTGGCTGGAGTGGTGAAAGCTATCAATATTTAGCAGGATAATTGTACAAAATTACTTTTCAAAAATGAACAGCAGGCATGAATCCACTCAGCAGCAGGGGGTTATTCAGCCACACACTGTGCAAGATGGGGTGCCTCAGATAATATCTGAGAGATAATAATGCACACAGGGAGGGACACATGCTGCTATATTTTGTGCTTCATTGGTTTTCTGCAAACAGCATTTGGCTCTTGTTGCACTCAGAACATCAGGGTTCAGACAGCATTTAAGCCAGTTATTTTTTCTCTTTGTGTTGTTGATTTATTTTAACTTAGATACAAGGATGTGTTTAATAACAATGCCTACAAACAAGCCACTGAGACACAGCTCCATGTAAGACTTAGGTTTGTATACTGTATACTTTACAGATGCTAACAATGAACAAGGTCAAGAACAGAGGTCTTCTTTCTTCCTTCTTTTTTTTAATCAAAAAGAGAAGAAAAAACTTTGCCCATCCTAGCAGAATACAAAGCAGTTAATTAATTTCTGGTTTGCAAATCCATGGTGTAAATGTACTCAACTGTATTTTAAAATAGATTTGTAACAGTTCACTTCTCACATAATCTTTCTCTCCTTTCTTTCGCAAAAGAACCAGGAAAGGGAATTTGCAGCATTTTGTGCTTGCTATTTACTTTTGGCACGTTAAAAACAAAACCAAAAACAAACAAACAAAAAACCAACAAAACCCCCCAACAACCAAAACAGGGAACACCTGCAGATGTTTCCTACATGCAAGAAGGAAACATTCAGTAACATCACAGAATGGGGTTCCCAGGCAGTTACTCACAAGCAAGCAGTCTGCAGGACAAAGGCCTTAAGAAACGGTATCCAGGAGAAAGAACACAAATCCCAGCACACAAATTCCCTACACAGAGAGCCAGATACAAAGCCCAAATGAGAGCAGTAGCAGAGGGCACGGTCAGGTGCAATGTATGCAAGAACCAGCTCTTTAATTTTTGAATATATGAATGAGCACGTGTCTTGCTTTACCATCACAACAAAGAGAATTCCCTCAGTTCCAGGTAATTCCCTCATCGCCTGCAACTAGGCAGGTAGAGCAGTGACCTTGCATAAATTTAGTTAAATAGCAGTAAAAGAATAAGCAAAATCAAGGATCCTATTTCTTCTAGCAAACTTTCTCTTTTTTTTGTCTGCTTATTCATATTTTGCCTTTCTTTTGTCCTCCCATGCCATTCTTTTCATATGGATTTTTGAATTCTATGCTTTTCACTGTCTCTCCAATTATTAGGTGCATATTAAGGTTAGAATGAATGAGTGAAATGGAACATGCAATGTTTAAATAAATCCGTTGCAAATCACATCACCCATATTCCAGAAGAAAATGTGCCTGAACTTTTTTGAAGTATCTAACACAACACCACACTTTTGTGTTGCCTCCAGGGAACACCTAAAGGAGTCTGATGATTTTATAGGTAACAAATAAAACACATGTGAATTTCTCCAATTATGAGGCTAGTCTAAGTGCTTCTTGTTTATACAGCAGCACAAATTTCTAAGCAATAACAGGATCCTGTTGCATATGGGGGAAAAGCAAAACCTTGGGGAGATGGGAGAAAGAAATGAAAATCCTACACAAAATTTTATTCTTCTAACATAGAAGAACATGCACAAGTTCTTCAACAGAAGTTCCCAGTTCTATTTGGTACAACTGGAGTGTTTTCTTTAATGACATCTGAGAATGAAAGTACATAAATTTATTATAAGGTAAGGAATAAACAATATGTACATTAAACAAATGGAGATTGCCTTGGATTGAGTGAGTCTTACAAGCCATGATGATATTGAGGAAAAGCCCCTAGGAGATTTCTGGCAATTAGTTATACTGAGCCTTTTGTTATACTCAAAAGACTGCATCCAGATATATGCATAACTCATACAGTTGCAAATAACAGAGTAACTGGAAGACCAGCCATAGGAACTCTAGAGTGAAGTGGACTTAAAAGCAACAGTCAGTACAGCTATCTGTGCTGCTCTTTCCCAGAAAGTAGGAAATGTCATCTGCAAAAGCTTTTAAATTATGCTTCATGTGTGTTACTCTGTATTACCCAACATTTAAAAGGCATACCATGGGCTACACAAAAAAGGAAGGGCTGACTTTTAGATTAATTCCTCAAATAATAAAAGAAGGTAAAATAAGAATGCATATGCAACCAGTCATAATCAATATTTTCCTGGTTCACTATTAGGTTATATGACCACACTTTTCTAGAAATTTCCACTACAGCCTTACTTTAACAGCTGCTGATAAAAACTTAGAGCTGACTTTTGAGTTTTACAATCAAATAGAACAAAATATAGAATCAGTGATTTGTTTATATGTGCCTGCTTGTTTTTGTCCACACTATTTGCCTGTTGTAATCACAAAGTGAGAAACACAACAGTTGCAAATAAAAAGGATGTAATACATTTTATAAGAATTTCTCCCTCATATTCAGCTCTCTCATGTATTGTGCTAAGAAATAGGTTAAATAAACATAAAACCAGGGTGATCAAGCAATGGGATGAAAGTTCAAATGATAACTAGCTCTCAGCAGAAATAAAATGAATTTAGGAAATATTATGATTTATAGTTGATGATTAAAAGAAAATCTAGAAAGCCTCACAAACAGGTAACAGCCCAGAAAAATCAAACCCAGAAAATAACCCAGCCACCTAATGGCAGGAAATAATTTGAATTTTCTTTCTAAATCATTACTGCTTTAGGTAATGTTACTCTACAATCCCTTTGCACTGCCTTTGCTTGTTATCTTGTATAATTCAGTAGCCAAAACACCACGATTCACGTATTTTAGGGCCAAACGTGAATGTGTGGATGTCAAAGCTCTTGTCTTGGGAGGTCTCTGTTCCCAAACATTTTCAGGTTGCAAACGTGTGTGACTGAAGACAGCAGTAAACCAATGAGTGCTTGTTGTTGGTGAAGAGTGAAACTTGGAGCTGACTTAAAGCCTTAACAGCTCAGCCTTACTATTCTTCATCTGCAAACTACAGATCCACTGATTAATATACCAGTGTACCTGTAGTACCACTGTATAAGTACCACAACCTCCAAATACCAATGGAAACATTTCCTAGGGATGGATAACTGTGCTAAATTCCTCAGGCATTTAAGAATGAAGAAATTGCATTTTTGTCAATTGACATTACTTTAGAAATACACAAATAGGAAAAAATCCATGGACTTGTAATCAGAAATATGCCTTATGCACATTCAACCCATATGAACTGTATTAGATTTGTGCACAATCTGTAAATGCAAGAATGAGTAACTTCAGAGATCTCTCTGCTCTTAGTCTCATTTTTAACTTGCCTTGTTCAAAATGAAACCATCAATCATGAGATCTGAACCATGTTTTATGGGATTATTTGATCTTTCCCATTACAAATACAATTACATCATGTCACTTATCCATACACATCGTATATGTATGTACAGGAATGATATATCAGTACAGTCACAACTTTGTGACTTTGGTGAAATTGCAAAGCTTCATTAGAAACAAAGCAACTGAGCCCTGGCAGTTTTCAGGTCTTTACAGGGTCATTTATTGATGTAATAAATTTCTTTTTTTTCTGTCTGAAGGGTAGAGTCTAAATACTGTAATAGAGCAATATTGAAGTATTTATTTCATCTTTTTTCTCTTCAGCTGAAATGCTAGCAAGGGAGTATTTTTTCAGTTTGGCAGGCAGCCAGCTGTTTCACAGTAAATAATGTGAACCCTCTCCTGCAATGTAAAGCTGTACATCTTTACAAAAATATTCAGTCCCCTACTACAGTCCAAGGAATCTTTGCTTACAAAATGTTCCTGCAGAAGCTTCTACAGCAAGGAACTTGGCAGAGAATTCTAAACTACATGAAGTACTTCCTCTCTCTGTCTCTTTTTCCCCACTGAAAAGACTTCATGTATTCCTCTTCAAGATGCTTTTCCTCAATATAGTGGAGATATGAAAAAAAAAAAAATACTAGTCTTACTAAAATGTCTCAGGCGCTGCCTTCAACCCCAATCCTGAAAAAATACCTTCTGTAACAATCTGCCAGATTCAGTATTGTATCAAAACTGACATGCAATACATGCAATTGCTCAAACAGTCTCACTGGCAGCGTTCCATTATAACTATGTACCCTTCAAGTACCTGACTGTACTATGCACTTCAAAGTAAGAAATTTCATTTAGTTACCAACAACTTGCAAATGGGCTCTTAAAAGGATACATATCCAAACTTTTGGATACATATAATTCAGATCACGTAGGCTACCAGCTGAAAAAGGCAGGATCAGTGTTCTAAGACAGAAGCTGTAGAAGGTTCAAAGCCAAGGAGTTCCGTTCTTACCTAAAGTGAAGGCAGTTGGTGTGAGTGAATGCACCCAGATAGGTGGATTCATCTTGATGAATTGGACTGAAAAGGAAGACTCCATGTTATAGAGGGATTGTGTCTAAAATTAAATCCATTTTAGGTTAAATGTAGAAACCAATACAGCAAGTGATGATTTTAAAGACATAGAAAGTCAGAAAAATAATTTTGTAAGCATAAGTGGGTAGCAGAAGGAGCTTGATGATTTTGATCCTTCTGTCACCACAGCTACCTGCCTTTATATGTAACACATCAAAGGAGAAATCTAACTCGTGGAAGGAGGCTTTTTTTTACCTGTGTATCATCTCACACCTCAAGAAAGGCAAAGATTTATAGCTATTGTCAAGCATGTTCTTTGTAGCTATCCAAAGAGCATGCTTTCAGCAGCTATCACTCCAGCACTGCCTCTCTGCATGTGCTCACTCACCCAACTCACAGCACACCTTGATCTTTAGGATTGAGCCCAACTGTATAAAGGAAGGATTGTGTGCTTCCCCAGAACTGAACACAGAACTGATTGATAAATCAGTGGTTGCAAAGCCCTTTGAAACAGAAAACTGCTCTAAAAGTTACAGATTGTTATTGCTGAACACTTCCCTGTTAGCACTGGAATTACAATCCATTTCCCTTAATGTGTTCTGAGGGAGAGGACAGGAAACATGAGATTCCAATTACCAGTTACCACAGTTATCAAAGAACATGCAAAACCTCACAATTTTGGTAGCTGTGTTTACACAGAAAGACTCATCTTGGAATTGAATAGACACTATCTTACATGCTGAAGTTTAGACAGCTATTTCCTTATGTATTTCTTGTACCTCTTGTTACTATTGTTGTTTTTCGGTTTTTTCCCTTCCCCTTACAAATACAGTTGTTTGCCAGCAGAAGACATGGCCCTGTGGGGTAGGAACTTAGCATTCCACTTACCATCCACTGGCATTTTCAGCAGTTAGAACTGCCCATCCATGTTTTTCCTTGCTCACCAGTGTCGGCAGCTAAATGACATTTCAACTGGGTTCAGTTCTGCAGCTTCTGAGATGAATTTTTTTGTTTAGGTAAATGCGCTACACTGTCTAAATCTAAGCTAGGTCTTGCCACATTTGAAATAGCACATGCATTTTCATAACAGTTCCTGATTCATCACTGGCACATAACCAAAATAATAAAAAAAAAATCCTAGCTTTTGACACTTTATAAAAAGTGGCAACATTCCCACAAATCTGATTTGTCTTTATAAGAAAGCAACTTCTTTATGACTAAGGGTCCAAGGTATGTTTCTAATTATTTTCTTCAGTCCTGGGTTGGTTTTTTTTTTCCATTGGGAACTTAATATACAGAAAAAAAGGAAAAGGAGGAGGTGGGTTAAAATTCAAACTTTGTTTTTGTGCTCACATGCTGATTTCCACTTGTATCGTTTTGGCTGGTTCACTTCAGAGAACAGCCTACTTCAATATCTGGAACTAAATCCATGGCCCAAGTTTACACTGTTTGGATCTTAGGGTTTGCTTTTACCTTCACACTAATATTTAATTACTGATGCTATTAATGTAACTTGGTATACCTTTATTTGGAAATGTGAAGTTGGCAAGAACAATCAGATTTGTTGGATTGATTTAAGGTTAATGGATCTTCAAAGACATTAGGGATTAAAAAATTGATTATAACAGCTAAAGTATATCAATATTTTTAACTCTGCTGAAAGCATCACCCTAATAGATAACATTTCGCTCAGCTTTGCATAAAGAAAAGATAGGGAAACAAAATTACAGCATAACTATATACAACATGCACACAATCATAAACCAAAATTCTTAGGGCAAACGTAGTGTGGGAATGGCAAGAGATGGTGTTTCCTGAGCTTACTTCATTAATGAACACCTACTACACATGGAAAACACACCAAAATAGTTTTTGAATAGTTTTCTTTGTGGTACTGGATCCTTGTGTCATTGAGCTCCCATAACTAGGCACCGCAATAATGTTTTGTGAAGAAAACCATGTTTTTCAGGTATACAGTGTTTTTCATCGTGAACTTTGAAGAAACCTGTTCACTCTCTGTCTTTGGTCTCCTGCAATATAATTGTTTGCAGCTTTACCTCTGCATGCAATCTTAATGCACTGCTTAACCAATTAAAAAAAAGGCTCATTCTCTAAATGATTTTCACACAGGATCTTTGATGATTTCAAGATGTCTGCTATATTTGACAAAAACACTGCCTAGATTTTAAACCTTATTTTACACTCTATAGACTGCCAAGTATCTGCTGTGTAGAATGAAAAGGAGAAAATGCTGTTGTCCTAGAATCATAGAATGGTTTGTGTTGGCAGGGACCTTACAGATAATTTAGTTCCAGCCCTTCTGCCATGGGCAGGGACAGCTTCCAGGTTGCTCAAATCCTCATCCAGCCAGGCCTTGAACACTTCCAGGAATAGGTATCCACATCTTCTCTGGGTAACCTGTGCCAGTGCCTCACCTCCTTCAGAGGGAAGAATTTCTTCCTAATATGGATCGAATCCTGCCCTCTGTCAGTGGAAAGCCATTCCCCCTTGTCCTGTTGTTGTTCCAGCCTATTGTCCAAAGTCACTCTCCAGCTCTCTTGGAGCCCTTTAAGCAGTGGAAGGGTCTCTAAAGTCTCCCTGGAACCTTCTCTTCTCCAGCTTGAACACCCCCAGTTCTCCCAGTCTGTCTCCAGAGGGGCTCCAGCAGGTCCACAAGCTCCTTTTGTTAGGAATGTCAGAGCTGGATGCAGTACTCCAGGTGGAATCCCATAGGAGCAGCGGAGGAGGAGAATCACCATCCTTGCCCTGCTGGTCACCCAGCTGTTGATGCAGCCTGGGATACAGCTGGCTTTCTGGACTGCAGCACATATTGCCACATGTTATGAAGCACAATGATCAAATGCCTATGTTCAAATCTGTTATTTACTAGTTAATTTTTTATAGCTAAATAAATTCACAAAATAGTATTACTAATGAAGTGCCCTTCTTCAAGTCTGACTGTCTCAGATGTCACAGATGAAAGAACAATTCATAGGTAAGTCCAGCAAACTCCCCAAGGTCACATTCCAAGGAAGAGGCAAGTAAAAATACAGAAGAAAAACCCTAAATTGATCTTGCCCTATTAACATCCATGACATACATGCATGGTGTATGCATGCGGAATTTGTCATATTGTTAATTTACACAAAAAGTAATAAAAGGTAATTAGCAAACAGAAAGAACACATATTTTAAGCAAGGTAAGCAACTGCCTTTGCTGCAGTCATTTTGTAAATTAAACCACTCAATAGAGAAACACTAGCTTGAGACTTAAGCTTTTATATTTAGCAGCATTGTTTATTATAGTAATGGACTGAGACACTTACCTGTCTATGCTTTTAGACTTTGCCAAGATTTCTGGTACAATCAAACAAGTTATTTGTATTTTTACTGTTTCAGATGTCAGTGGTGTGCCTATATGTAGTTTTATTTCCAGCCATCCTTTATCTTTCATATATGATGACAGCATGCTCTTTACTCAAGTGAAGAGCAATTCTTCATGCATGTATTTGGTACCTAGGTCAAATTGTTTAAGCTGAATTTCTATATATTAATTTTCTATATATTAATAAAATCAATATTCTTAAAGTAGTAAGACAAAACCTTGCATTAATGTTAGACATAATATCTCACAAATTTATTATGATCAGTCTTGATTAGAATATATATGAGAATAACTTAGGCTTGAACATAGCTTTGTAAGATTAATAGAAAATTCACTAGCCAATTTATCATTCTGGTAATTGTAACTATATAGAAATCATTCCTTAAGAATATCTTGCAATGACAAATCGTCCCTTCAGATTTAGAAGCATTACACATGCATATTGAGGACAAAATTTCTTCTGTTTGGAATCTCACAAGAAAGATTGCAATCACTTAATTTTGTGTACTTTTTAGACTTTTTTTTTGTATTAATAAGCTAAAACTCAGCTGTGTTGAGCCCCTTTAATGCAAAGATAAAACTTTCTTAGTGGGTGAGAAATAGATCCCATCTTTGAAAGTGTCTATTTGGAGTAACATATTGAACCACTTACAAGCCATGTCATACCATACAGCTATAAAATACAACTGTTTGGCTTCCAGGAATAGTATTTTTTTAATAATAAAAGTACGCATGATTAATTTAATTTATGATTAATTTAAATGCAAGATTATCCAGTTTACTTTGACCCTTTGACATTCACCCCATGATAAAACTGACTGTACATCAAATCCTCAAGTCCTGCAAATTGTGTCTGGCCCATACTCTGGTTTTAAATCCATAATTTGACACTGTTCTAGTGAGAAATAAGAATCTGACTGTTTCAAAAAAGACAAACCCCCCCCCAACCAAAAAAACCCCGCCAAAATTAGAACTTGTGTTAACCCATTAAAGAAATACACATTTTTTCCTTTACACAGCATGAATTTCAAGATTATTTTCTTAACTTTAGGTTGTTGAAAGTTGAGATAAATTTGCATCTTTTTCTTGACATGACTTCCTAAAAATATTATTCTAGAACCTGCTGGAATAAAGCTAGTATCTTAATGCCTGGGTTTTCTCTGCAGAATCAACAGGAAACATAGGCACCTGGTTAAAAAACATCATCAGAGAGGTCTGTAACAGGGAAATTATTAATACAAAAAGTAAAACAGGAACTATCGCTCTGCTTTTGTGAAATTCTACACCTGCACTGTATCTCAGCTACTGTTGCCTGGGGTGGAGACCCAAAATAAAGGACTGGGCACATAGATTGTCCTCATGTTTGTGAGCAAACTCTCCGACTGGGAACGTGAAAGGCTAAAACTCAAACCCGTTAAATAGTGAAAGAGACTTGACTCTTTCGGGAGAGCTTGCTCACAAGAGATGCTTAAGTCTAAACACAGATTTTAGCCATATTTCTGACACTGGAGAAGGACGAGACGCATTTTTCCGTACAACATTTCATGCGGAGAATCCCAGCTATTATGTGGGAAATGCAAAAATTTTATCAGGTCGGGACTTTATCGTCTGCACACTTGAGGAGGATAAGTCCCATATGCACCTTTTGCTCCCTGGCACTCCCGTCCAGGTCGCTGCCGTACCTGGCACTCCTGGGGCGGCTGTCCAGGGGACGCGGAGCCTGCCGTGACAGGAGCCGAGCTCTGAGGGAGAAGGGGCGGCCTTGGACGGGGCGATTGTTATCGGGGGGAAGGAGGCGGGGCACGGCCGCAGCCCCCGAGATGCACAGAGGCTTCCCTGTGCAAGCGCCTTGTGGGGGCTGCGGGCTCCCTGCAGGCTGCCCCCTCCTCGGCTGCGCTTGGGCGGGAGCCCCCGGCAAAGGGCTGGGGGAGGCGCCTCGCAACAGATGGTTCGAGCCGGCTGCCGGCTCCTGGTGCGGCCCGCATTGGCCAGCGGCGCGGGAAAGGGCGGGCGGGCGCGCCGCAGTGGCGGCTCCGCGGCGGGAGCGTAGCGCTCATAGCGCAGCTCGCTCGCCTCCCGCCCCGGTGCCGAGACCACCTCCGCTCCGGAACGCTGATCGCTCCTCACGGTTAATGGGGAAGGGCTGGGGAGATTCTCCCCCGGGCGGGAGACGGGGTCCTTGCCGGGGGAATTTTCATCACCTGTAGGTGAGGGGAACCCCCCGCTCCCCCTTTCCCTTTATTCCAGCTTCATCGATGCAGAGCCACTTGTAGCGAGTAATTAACCGATGGGGAGCGGAGGACGGGCTGTCAGGTGGGGAGCTGAGATGCGGGGAAACTGACTTGCCCAAGGTCGGTCTGTGAGGCAGTGGTAAATAACGTGCTCTACTAAAAACTTATGATTTCTAGCCCTGTGCTGGGCTGTTCAATAGCTCTGCAAGGCACCAGGCATATATCTGCCTGAGCTGTAAGTAGGACTCTGATTAGCTAATTTTTATTTTTCGTTGTTGTTGTTTTGTTTTAAAAATATATATGGATGTTAAAGCATGCAGAGGTGCAGCATCTGTATCATCTCCTTTGTTTTCTCCAACCTTCAGACATGTGAATGAATGCGTAAGTGATTATACTTTTCTGTGAGTAATGTTAAATTCAGTAAGAAATGAATGGGAAAAATACAATTTTTTTTCCCCAAAACTTTTACCATGGCAATAAATTGGGATTTGGGTTTTTTTTTCTATTAATAGTGAACGTCTTCTTATATCATTGGAGAGTTGTTGTGAGAAGCCCTTAAATTGGTTAGGTGGCAACTGCATTCCAAAATTAATCTGCAGAGCAATAGCTTTTATTCTCAGAGCATGTGAGATGTAAGGCATGGCAGGCCATGCTTTAAGAACTTATGCACTAGGATATAATGTGGTTGAGGTCTTCTAAGGATGCAACTGGAGTGGTTGTTTTGGTGCTAGCTATATACATAGCAATTCTCTTTCCTTCTCTCTCCTCTCCAAGAATAATTTCAATGCATTTGCACAAAAATATTCTGTAGTTTATCCCTGCTAATGTTTAGTGTTTCTTTTGAATTTCTCATGTGAAAGTAAAACTGACACCTATGCAGATATTTTTTAGATTAAAAGTATTATTAGAGTAGTCAGAGTCAATCCTTTTTATAGACTTTAACTAATCCTTGCATTTCATAAAGTGTCCTACAGCAGTGAAACTGAAAAGTTAAAATGTGTTGTTCAAAAGCTAAACTGTCCCTGCTACCGTCTCAGTTTACCTTTGATGCTCCTCTTGGTTTTTTGTGGGGGTACGGAAATTGAATATGAGAGAAGTTTAGTGAAATACTCAAAATCTTAGTGTAAGTAGGACAGCTTTATTTTTAATCTCTATTCGGGAGTTAAGTGAACTCAGTACACTCTTCAACACAAATAATGGAATTCAAGGCCAGGTTTCTGGTGTCACAGGGTTTCCCTAGTGTAGATATTTTGTCATTTGAATTTGGAGGTGTTTGTAGGTGTTTGTTTCAGTCTCAGTCAGAAAATAATGTTATTCTCAAATCCTTTATTGGATTTGTCCCTCTGGACTTGAATATTTGAAAAAAAAAGAGACACTTTTAATTGTGCTTATGTTTTAGCTATATAATATTTAATGGGCTTTCTTGGTGCATTGTGTTTGTGTTTTGTTGTGGTTTTTTTGTGTTTGTTTGGGGTTTTGTTTGTTTGTTTGGTTTTGGTTTTTTTTTCTTGAATAGATTCCTTGAAAGGAGTCTTATTTTGGGTAATTTCTAGCTGAAAGTGTTTGTCCATACTGCATAAACTCATTTGATTAGTTTGCCCTTTCACTGCCAGCTTCTCTGTCATTTCTTCTAAATGAATAGGAAAATGTAGGTTTTTTTACCTAAGGAGCTGATATTATTTCATTAAACAAAATGTTAAGTTGTAATGGATGATGTTTTGCTCAAGCTGTGTTTTGTTTTTAAGTCTATGTATTTCGCTGTTGTGACTTCCTTTTGAGTATTTCTGTTATGAGGATCTCAGGTTGGAAGAGTTATGGTTGCTTATCTGCAAACAGTAATTCAAACAAGCTTGGTGATATCAAATTTGCAAATATAACTGATTTACTTATATAAATGAGTAAGAGCCTTCTGTGTTGTGAGAGAGGTGATCGAATAAAGTGGACACTTTTGCTGTGTAATAGAAATACGTATTTTTGAGATGCTAGATTTAATATCTAATCTCAAAAAACTCTACAGCTTGGTGCAAATTTATATTTTATCTTCCCTTCAGAATTGTTTTTAGAAGTAATTAATTTGAATGCCAGATATCTCTAACTTACTTTTTTGTAGATAGCATAAAATGATTTAAATATTTTTCAAACAGTTGTAATTCCTCACAATACTTTTTTCACTTTTTTCCTCTTAAGATACTCCCTTTGGCCATCCGAAGGTGTTGTCTTACTGTGAAATTTAGAATTGAGTGAAAGTAAGGTCATGAACTTCTACAAACTCATCAGAGAATCTTGGTTAAAGATTTCAGTGAGATTATACTTCTGGGAAGAATACTCCATGCCTTTGCCAATTTTCATGAAAAGTAGATAAAACCTGCCTTTTCAGTTGTCTCTTGCAGTATTCTTGACAGAACACGTTCTCATTTTTTATCAGTATGCTTGGTCAGTTTCTCAGGCTGGAGTGGACGTGATAGAGAATGACATGTATACAGCATTAGTTGAAGGACTTCCTAAATAACTGGACTCCCTTATGTCATCCATTCTTTATGAGAGGGAGAAGTCTTCAGGGTGGAAGACTTGAGTGGTTTAGAGAAAAACTATGTTTCTGCTCTTGGAAAGCTTTTTTTCATAGATAATATGTGTAGAGAAAAATTACTTCACAAAATGTAATTTAGTTGTGCACACGGAAGGGTGAGACAGTATGGTTGCCATCAAAGACAGCACTGCAGTGTGTCTTCTGCCTTCTAATTCACTGGGTAAATCTTCATCTCTTGTTGGACATCTAACAGTATCATGATGCAATAGTGTCTGTGGTCTGGTTGGAGCCTTCCAACTGCTCCAGATCCTAGCACACTGCTGAAAGTGGAGGCATCTGTAAGAGTAGATAATCAAGTTCTAACTAATACATCTAAATCTCTATCTAATGATCTGTCTTTAGTCACACGTCTGGCAGTATAACTGTAAGATCAAAGCAATCATTAAAAATTTTATTGCATTACCTTGCCTGTGATATTTGCATGGGTTATCTTCTTGGTGCTGTCTGCTGGAGAGCAGACTTGCAACCAGCCAATCTTAGGTACAATACAAGACGCTGTAGGTTCTGTAGCTCTTCACGGTATGACATTAATGGTGTTAAATTAGCAACACCAACAGTATTAATTGATTTTTTTATTCAGATTGTGACAGTTGTTTGGTAGAACAATCATTAAACATTTGCAAACATTCTGTATGCAGTAAAGATCTTTGGGCCCTGACAAATGAGAAAAATACTGGTTGTAGAAATATGTAAATATTCTTTTGGAAGCTGTTCTATGGCAAGACAAAAATGTTCCCCTCTAAGAAACAGAGGATTCATTTTCACCTCTGTAAAAAAAGCTGGAGACTGTTTTACATACGTAATATGTGTGTTGGTGTCTTCCTTTCGTTCAGGCACTGCTGTTGAATTGCGATTTCTCCTGGTTTTGTTAGGCAAGTAGTTCAGCACTTCACTGTAGAAAAGTGTTGTAGTCTCAATTTGCTCCTCTTGTAATCCTCTGGAAAATGTTGATACTGTCTTACATTTTCATTTTTAACAGTTTTAGTTCACTTGTTAAGGCTTTTTCCATCAGATGGCTACATGTAATACTAACTTACATGTTTAATTGGTGAATGCATTAACCATGGCTTTAGGGAAAGGCTTAATTTAGTTTTAGATAATCCTTGTGACTTTTACTCTACCTGTCTCTAGCAGAGTGAGGATTTGTAGTGTCATGTTGGAGTACTAACGTTGCTAGCTACGGAACATAAAAGCTTCAACAATGTGATGCATATAGAGTAGCTTATTACCTAGTACAGTTTAAAGTATATTTTATTGCTTCTGCACCAATGTTCTAAAGTATGACTGAGTACTATATTTCAGCCAGTGCCATTTATCTCATTAAAGGTACAACTGAAGTTACTGTGCTATCAAACAATAAAACTAAACTGTGAGTTCATCCTGCTTTTATCTTGTAATATAGCTGCAGTTTGAAAAGAACCAGACAGCCTTGATAGTTATTTTCAAAATTACAAAAATAATTTTCAGATACTCCAAATTTTTTTTTTTTGCCAGTCTTTTCATGAATGGAGATCTTACAAGCAATTAAAAGAACAGTAATATTAAATTTTAAAAAGATTAAGAATTCCTGGAAGATTTAACTTGTAATTATAAAAATATTCAGTGACTACTGTGGCGGATAAAGCTAAGTTAGTCTCTTGCTTTAATTACATGTGTGAAGAAGTTTAATGGGGACTATGTAGTAAGGAAATTTTATATCAGAAGCAGAGATGGTATTAACACTGAATTTGAGCTCTTGGTTTACATGTTAGTGTAAGCTAAGCAGCTTCATCCTCATCAGCTAGTGTGTAGTTAGAGGCCATTCTGCATTACTAAATAAACACACTTTAGGCAGCCTCTTAGAGCAAGATGGTTGGTGTTGAGCATCTAATATCCAGTGGAAACTACTGTTGCAAAGTGGTTTTGATTTAAAACAAACCTAAACCAAAGTCAGAATTTTCCAATGTGCTGATTATCCTTATAGACATGTGTGCATAGCAGGATAAATAATTCGTTGGCACTGGTGTGTAGCACATATGTCACTATTGCTAAGGAATGCAATGTAGTTATGTGGTGTAGTATTAAATGAATTTTTCAGTTGTGCTCTTGAATGAAAAAAATTCCCCAAACTAAACCTGAAATAAAATTTGAAAGCATCATAGGTAAGGACAGTTAAATGTCTTTCAAACGTCTGGTCTCAGTTTTTAACAAATCTGCTCTGGATTTATCTCAGGTGACTCAGTTAATTTGACTCTTGATCACAGTCTTAGTTTTTATTTTCTGGTGAGAAAAATCTCACAATTAGCAGATCAGGATTTTAAAATACTGAACCACAACATACCAGTTTTTATACTCTTGATTTCTGCTATTTCCTATCCCTTTTTTATATGCTGTGAGGAAATGAAATGTCTAGTTTTGATTTATTTTGCACAACACAAACTAAGCTTATTAAGTTCAAGTCAATTAAAATGAAATATTTGAGTGTGTGTCAGCTTCCCAGAAAATTGTATTGTGTAATTCTGCACTTCACTATTCTGACAAGCTGAAGAAATGTTTCCAGTAGAGGAATCAATCAGAAGAAATGAATCCTCATCTGTGGGGAGATGAGTGAGGAAAAAAAAAAAAAGGCAAAAATAATGTCCTCTGTAAATTAATTTACATTTGAGTGAACTCTTGCTACCTCTGGAAAGGTTATAATGTAGAATAGACCCTGATACTGCAAAACAGTATTCAAATTGTTTGTTGTATTCACCTTCTGTACTGGGCTGACACAGAAGGGAAGATCATCAGCTGGAGAAGAAGCTTCCTTTGAACCTTTGATCCCAGATTCTGTTCCTGTTTTACAGTAGCCTTAGGAAGAGTGTCTGATTCCTCTTGGTTAAATGTATCTCCAGTGTTGCACTGTGTTCTGAAGGAAACAATCAAAGTTTACTTTTTCTATTATATTATCTGTCATTAAAGAAAAAAATGCTAAACTTGTTCTGTGTTATCTTGTTTCCTTTGTTAGTGTGTATTCTGCAGAAACCACAGGGAAGTTATTGTGCTTCAAGTGGAAACCTCTGCAGAAGATGTGAACTGTTCTTTGTGGCAGGACCCTTAAAGGGAGTTCCAAGGTGAAATTATTTACTGCAGATAGGAACTTGTTTTCTTTCTGAAGTAGGATTTAATCATGATATTACACTGATCCTATTCATGGTGCGTAAGTTGCAGAAAATGCTGAGCTAAAATTCACTTCCAGTACAATGCAGTTTGCTGCAAATTCTTCTGATCTGTTAGACTTCTACTTGAGTACCTTGATTTGTTTTTTCTTCTTTAGAAAAACTTGTGTGACAGTTTTGAAATAGTTAGTGTCTTTAAATGACAGGAAAGAAGAGAGAGAGCATGCCACAGTAGCTGCTTTCCTAGCTATGTTCATGTGTACGTGGTTGGGGGCACAACATTATCTGTTTCTACCTTACTAAATAGGCCAAGGATATTGCATATCTGTTTCAAGACTTTATTTGGGGGTGGGTTCATAAGAAATATTATCATGCATGTACTGAAGGTGGTGAAAACAAATTTTGAACAATGGAGTACCTCAGTTTGTATCAGCAGAAATTGAAAAATAACTTGGGGTGTGTTTTATTGGTCTACTCAAAAAATACCTGTTTAAGAATCTCAAAAGTAAGGATAGTACTGGGCCACTGCAGATAAGTAACACCCTGGCCTAATCCAGTATTCTTATTCTCACACCCAGGCAGTTACAGAGACATGTCAAGCTCAGCGTTTTGTCTCATGTCGCAGCTGATAATAGGCACTTTAGCATGTAACAAGAATACAGATGTAAAGAGGTATGATACTGAGAAGAAATTCTACAAGTTGTACTAGGTTTACATGTCACAATTAGTAATGGAATTTCTTCTTCTAAATGTGTGTTTTCACTAAATTGAACCTGTACTACTGTTTTAACAATTCATGGCAATTTATGTTTGAATTGTGCTTTTCACAAAGATCCCTGAAGCTTTCTTCTGGGTGGTAGTTTGCAGTTTTGAGCTCTTTGTTGAGCATGGATCAGTAAGGTGATATGAAGAGAAGGGAACTAACTTGAAGATACATGCGTAACTATGATGGCAATAGTCAATAATGCAAACAATAGTATAAGATTGTTTGGGAAAAAGACAGCAGAAAAAGAGGAAATTGTTAGAAAAATGGCAGGTTGAAAGATAACATTTCCAATGAAAGGAAACACTTAATTATTGTGACTTAGTTTAAAAAAAAAACGGTAAGAGTTGTTAATTTAAAACTATATTCTAAGTCCCGTGTAAGATTTGTATTCAGAAGCAGCAGCATTTAGAATTGTTTATCTGATGACCTATGAATGTGTTTGTATATTGTGAAGGTTGTTGTGTTAAGTTGGAACATGGTAAGGATTTCTTTGACTTTTAGTAGGCATAGAGCTGAGGTACTTAATAAACTAATTTCCCGGGAAGCCTTTTATGGGTTGATTTACTACTGTATTGTAAAAAGATGTCTCAGGAGTGTAATAACATTTAGCTGGCTATAAATTTTAGATTTTACTGAACATTCCACATCATCTGTTGGAAGATGGGGGGAAAACAAATTCCAAACAATGACACTAAAGCATATGGTGTAGAAACCATATTGTATTGGGAGACTAATTGCTTGGATGGTTTTTCTAATGTCTTTAGGCTGTTGTGTTTTACATCATCTGCTCTAGAAACCCTGTGCTGCAGAAATTGTACATTCATGTGATTATGAAGCTAGACTGAATAGTACTACAGAATGTAATTTTGTTAAACACTGATTTCCCCCCCCCCACCCCCCCCCCCGCCCAGTTCTGATATTGATGCAAGTTCTGGCAAGAGAACTCACGAGCCACATTTCTGTAGCTCTGCATGAAGTGAAGAAAAGTGTTAGGTTTATATGTTACTAATGCAGGTGCTATTTGTCTCTGAATTTTAGGAAAGCTACATGCTTATAATAAAAATGTTACTGTACAGAATTAAAAGTTTTGAAGTTCTCGCTTAAATCTATTAATTTTTTTATTCTATCCAATCCTGTTTCAAGGCCTTAAGATCAATCTACTAAAAAAAAAAAAAGAAATCAACCTCACTGGTTTGAAATACATTATATAGGATTCTCGATAATCCATTCAGTCTTTCAGAACCTTGTTCTTTAGTGCAGACTGATGCAAATCTGTTCGGTACAGACAAGTTCTAAATGTTCATTTAGTATTGCCAATTCTTGCAGCATTTGGACTATTGGGATTCTCATGTTAGAGCTGCTGAGGTATGTTGTTCATAACAGACTGTATTGAGACAAAATACTTATATATGTTATTTAGGTGCTGATCAAAGTTATTAAAACCTAATGTTTTGATTTTTTTCTTAACCCACACAACTTTTCTTTTTTAAGACTTGTGTATTGGCTGCTTTCTTGCCAACCCTGTTTTGGAGGAAAAACTTACTTAAATATTTTCCAGTGTATTAAAAAAAAGGAGTCAAAACCCCAGACTGCATACAATGTTTAATATTCAGTATTTGTGCATGTATTTGAATACTTAGATTTAGAACCATTTAAGTTGTATGCATGTGTGTATAGACACTGTATTTTGTTTCATCAAAATAATGTGACGTCAGTGAAAAGAGGTATGAATCATGACAGACATGGTGCCCTGGTATCTAAGATACGTCAGCATGCTGATAAGTTACTTGCTTTCCTGCTGTGAGAACTGGTTGCTGTATTTGATTCTTTAGCTGAATACAAACTAAATTAAATCTGCAGTGACCTATATTGTGCTATAGCTAATGACCCAGTTAACCTCTGGTTAATTTTCTGCCTCTTGGTGTCCTGGGAACAGGGACATGTTTATTTCAGTAACCACAAACCTTTAGAAATGTGCCACTGGCATTTATCATTCCAGAGCTCTGTGTTTTAACAGAAATTAGCTAATGGGCCATGGGGGTCTGCAGAAGTTGTAGAATGCCAATGAGGAGCTTTCTTTCACTTTTCCTCCACTCTGATTTACATGACTAAGCTTTTAGCTTTTCTTAATTTTGTTTTTGTTTCTTGAGTATTGATCTGTCTCCTGTAGAGGAAACAAACTATTTGCTTAAAGTGCAGGAGTACATTACTGCTGGCAGCTTCCCAGGAGCTCCTCTCTTTTTTGTACTTTAAATTAAGCTAGAAGCAGTACAGATGTTGGCAGGGAAGTTTGCAAATGATGCCATTCCATTATTGAATGGCTGTGTTATGCAAATAAATCTGAATATAACCATAAAATAATAATGAAGATCTTGTCTAAGGGCAGATCTGCATACCACTTTTCTGATGCAAATGGGGTTCTCTGGCACCTGGGTGGGCTAGTCCATGAAGTATATGTTCTTTTTAGGGAAGTGAAGTTATACAGCAATCAGCTGAAAAAAGTGGAATGATTATTGATACTCATTCGTAGTAACAGTTCGTACTGACTTTGTCACAGATCTATTAAGTAATGCATAATCCAAAACAACTTGAGCATTTCCTCACCATTAGAACATCGAGTGCTTACAGGGTGAGGCCTTGAGAAACAGCTGTTCTAGAGCCAGTCCTTTCTGTGCTGTCTGTTCCTTGAAGTTTTTACCACAAATTTACTTTGGAGATAAAATTCTTACTTATTTTTTGTTTTGCCTGTGGCAGCAACAGAAACAGCTAGGAACAACTTACTGAATGCTCTACAAAAAGCTGATAGAAACACTTCTACAGCAATCCTGAGTCATTTGTTATCCATGTAGAGAAATGGGTTTGGCAGGAGAGTGTGGAATTTTGGGCTGTTAGAGGACACTTATTCAGACACTTGTTTTATTTTGAGACTTTTTATGACATAAGAATCACTTCTTGGTGATAATACATTGCAAAGATGCAGTATCTAGAGGAATGGGAGAAATTTCCATGAACAGGTTCTTGGGAGCTTGGCCTATTCAGTCAGGTGGCTTAGAGCACCACACTAAAGGAGCAGTACCTATGCTCGGTGTATGCCACGGGTGCGTTCTACTCGAGATCAGCTACCTGCACCACCTGGGGAGAACTGGCATACCTTTTATCTGTCCTCATTTCCTTGTCATCTGTAAAATACATTGAACATAATAAAAACATTACTGAGACAGCACTGTACAAGCGGTCTTGCTTGCTCTGCAACCACTGCCATCCAAATTGGACTTTGCATATGTTCTGCCTAGAGGTTTTTCCTCTGTTTTAAGAGCATGGATGTAAAAGATCCACCACATTGTATCCTACTGGGCACTGCAGCCCTTCTCCTTTTTGTAAAGTTGGGAAAAAAGAGTGAATCTGTAGAAATAATACTGAAGTTGTGGTTTGTTATGTGGTTACAATGTGGCTTTGTGCCTAAACATAAATGATAAAAATGTGTCTTGTATTTTTCTAGGATTTGTTTTGTTTTGTTTTTCTTATGGCAGCAGAATACGTAGAATATCATCTTCTGTCTTGGTTTGATTTTCTTGAAAATTAAGTCAAAACAAAAGGAATTTTAAGTTGTGAGATACTAGATCCCTCTCTCTTTACTGACTGGAGCATCTTTAAAATGAGAACTTTTTCTGTCAGTCATCCAGGAGTACAGGGAATTCTATGTATAAAGGCAGTTAAAGTGCCCCACAGCTTAGTCCTTGGTCTTTTCTTTTTATGAGCTTATTCTGTCAGGGTCTGTTAGTTTTGGTATTGTTAGCTGTTTAACAGGATTTCAGACTTGGCGGTGGTCTCTGAGTCCTTTGCCTATTTCAACTCCGAGTATTCCTACTGCTAGAGGAAAAAACCGGCTGTGACTGACAAGATTGGAATGACACACAGTGTAATTACCTTATTCATAAATTTGTAAGGGTATTGCTTCTCTTGGTTAGTGGTTGAAAAGAACCAGATTGCAAACTTTTGAAAGAGTTGTGAGTATGCTTTTTATATATTTCAAATCCTAAGCTCAGTGATATCTCTTGTGATTAAAAAGAAATCAATGAGAGAAGTTATTCCTGTATAGATATATCTGATGTTTCTACTAATTTGAACAAATTTACAGTTGCTGCTATTAAGCCAAGAAGAACTTTTTCAGATAGAACACTGAACCTGAATTCCTTCCAGACCAGGTAAGAAAAATATACTGAGTTTATTATACTGAATTCTGGATAATGTTCTTATGTGGTATGTGTTCAGGTTAAGTTTTGTGAGTAAAAATAACTTTGCCCTCTTGTTAATGGGGCAATCTGACGTTGTGCATTCATTTATCATGAGTAACTTCTGGGTACCTCACAATGCAATGAATCTGATTAACTTTTTAAGGTGAAGATAGGAAAGCATGAGAATGACAGACAAAGGAAAAGTTAAAGCATTTCTGAAATAGTATTTCAGAAACAAACTTCAGAAATTCTCTTCACTGAATATGACTTTCATTGCACGTACATTTGCAGAAAGGGAAAAATTTTTTAGAAATATTTTGAGTTATCACCAAAGATTTCATATGCTACTTGAATCATAATAAATAATATCTCTGAAATGCTTCTGTTTATAGAAAAGAAATTACCTCCATAATGGTTCTTAATTTCAATTACTTAACTGAACTTATCAGAGATTCTGTTCTTGTTTGATTTCTTTCTTCAGTGCACTTTGACACTTGCAGGAAGGTTAACTGCCACTGCCTACATTGTAAGCACTTGAGGACACTTCGGATACTACCACTGTTTGTCTCAAAGGACTGAAAATACTTTGCATAAATATTCTGTATTCTCGTATTCTGCACTAAGGTTAGTGGAATTGGGGTGGCATAACTTAGAACAAACAAGACAAAACATGATGTCAAGGGTCAGAAAAAAACAATGCTGAGAATTTCTGGAAAGAGCGATAGGAGCTTGAGCTCTTTATTTGTAAATGCACAAATTCTCCCACTTTTAGTTTCTCCTCTCTAGCTGGGCTGTACAAGAACTGGACAACTTTAACCATCTCTTATGCCTTTTGGGGGGGTGCTTTTTTCTAAAATATGAAGCCAACATTACTGCTATTCATACAGACTTGATAATGTTTATTATATCTATTGTTTATTGCATATTTTGCTAGATACTGTAGATGAATTAAGGGTTTGTATGCACTCTTTTTCAAGATACAAATGGAGTTCTATGACTTTCTTAAAAATACAGGGGTTTTTTGGTAAGCAGAGAAGAAGCCAGCTACCAAAATATTACATTGTGTATTGTTCTTGTTACCATTGCTGCCAGTGGGGTGCTGAAGTGGTGCTTCCTCTGGGAAAAAAACCTTGATAAGCAACTGAGAATCTACTTGAGCCAAATCCCATTAACTGACACTTCTGTTACAGAACGTGGCTTTGTGGGGTTCTTTTTGTGGGAATTTGTAGTTTTAACTTCCTTCTTAGCAATATGTTTGGTCTGCTCTTTCCTAGCAATGTGTTTTGGAAGGCAAAGGAATGCTTTGTACTCTGTGGTCTCATGAGGTTATCTGCTATAATTTTCATTTATTACATTTTGCTTTCTTAGTTGACTCTTAATTTCATTTTATCATAACTTGGCATGTTGTTTAGTTGCTGTTTTCCCAAGATCTGCAGCTCTCCTGCCCTTGTCGAGTCACTTTTGATTAAGCAACTGCAAAGCCCTTTACCCAGCTTCTAAAGGGTAAAAGTCAAAAATCAATACTTTGAGTCAAAATGCCAGTCCTCCCAAAATGCAGTAGCAGTGAGAGGTAAATGAATGATTAAACATGATTAATAACAGTGTAATGGAAGATGCAAAGTAGGGAAAAGTGCACACTTCAGCCTAGACTCAGAGATTTATTGCTGGGTACTGCAAATAATGGAATAATCAATCTTCCAAGGACTGAAAAAAGGCATCTTCTGTAGCCATTTTAAAATGCAGGGGAAAAAAATCTTGCCTCTTCATTATAGTCTCTTGTGGCCCAAGAGTATTCTTATATATAATTATAAAAGTATATTTATTCTGAGTATAAAATACATGCTGCATGAAGAAATAGGTATGTAAACTTGGTAGTTAAAATTGTTTGCTTCTTGTACGGTTTAAAGTTGTCAAGACTGGAAAAGAAAACAAAATAGCCAGTATTGTTGATTACTGTGGAAGTGTGTACAAAGATACAGGTATTCATGTGGTTTTTTAAGATGGTAATTACACTTACTAAAACAGGGGATAAAGGAATGTTGCTAAAGGAGTGATAAGAGAAACTTGTGAAGAGCATAGGGCACAGAAGACAATTTAAAAGCTAGAGCTCCTATGGGATAGTGGAAAAATTTTGAATGATATATGCTGAACAATGTCTAGTGTTTGGTTATTGACAGTAAAGAGGACTAGCTGGAGACAGGACCAGTTTTCTTATCTTGCTCACCAAAAATGAAAATATACAGAAATGGAGAGGAGTCAGCATTACGTAAAGGAAAAGTTTTGTTAGCTGTTTGTAGCTGAGAGTTAAGTTGTCCATGTCAGAGAAGAAAAACTTCCAGGCCAGTCTAGCTTCTGCAGGAAGCAGTGCTATGGATTTCAGTTGAAATTCTATATTTTAAGTGTTTTGAGTTAGGGTTGCATCCCAGAAATGAGTAATCTAAGGTCTGCATTTCTAAAGGTGTGTGGGTGGGAGCAAGCTCAGAGGAGCATAGAAATCTCTTACTGGGGCAGATATAAATAGCAGGGAGTTCTGAAGGACTGTGTGTTACAGCACAGAGCAACATCTCTACACATGTGGGGCTACAGCTTCCTCTTTCTGTAATGAAACCCTTTTTGGCAAACCAAAGACTTGTAAAGGCTCCTCATTCAGTGGGAAAAATAAAGCAGTGAAGTCTTTGGTTTTTTTCTTTCTATCTTTGAATAAGCTAAAGCTTGGTGTTAGGACTTGTTTGGTCTTCAGCATAAGAAGTCTTGGGTAACTTCATCTATTCTGAGTTCAAGAGCTCATCATTATCTTAGTTTTCAGTACCAGCTTCTTGCACAGTTACATTCTAGATGCCTAAATTCATCCTGTGGCTTTTAATGGATGTGTAATCACTGTTCTGGGTTTTATTCTCTCCATCATGTCTCTTGTGTGCTTCCTTGCTTCTTCGCTATTAAAAAAAAATCCTTTAAACTTTGAAATCTCTTTGTCCCTTATGTTTCACATAACCCATTAGCTCTTCAGAGAAATTCCTACTCTGATCTATTCTTCTCTTGTGTTCTCCTTATCTCCTTGGACCTACTTACCTTATAGAGATGTATGTCTTTCCTAGATATATGGAGTCCACTTTTCTTACACAAATCTGTTCTGGAGGATCTGTGTCTTCTTTGTGAAACTTTCGTCTAATGATCCTGATACTTAATTGACTTTCCCAGTGAGGTCAGGAAGCTGCAGCAGTCTTGGAACCCTAGATCCATTGCCCAGTGACATGATCAAAATTAATTTGATTAATATTAAACTAGAATCGTATTAAGTGTTGCAAACTCATAGTTGTATCTAAATTCATACAGTGTAGTATACCTAATCTTTGTTTTCACGTACAAGAGTATAATTTTTAGCATTTGGATCAAGCAAACTAGGTGATTTATTTTCCCTTCTCGTTGCTTTTCCTGGCAGCTTTTTCACTTTCTGTAGTACCTCAAAATGTATAAACCTTTTCCCCCCATAATGTGACTGAACATTTATTGAAAGTGCAACTTGACTTTAAAACACAAGTGTCAAGCAATTGCCCATAAAATCATATTGAGCTGGGGTCTGTCGTATAAAAAACGTGTCATGTGAGGAATCAAGGAGTGGAGCATGTTGTGCTGTTTATGCCTTCCTAATAGCATTTTGATTTGTTGTTAAAGCATTATTTACACATTTTATGTAACTGAAATACAGTTGTTTAAAGTAGTAAAAAAAAAACCTGCATAAACTCTGTCATAAGAGCTCTGACCATGTAATTGCTATAATAATTTACACTGAGGAAAAGCAAGGGAGATCAGGCTCATGTTCTCTTGTTGATTTTATATTTAGGTCTTTAAAGATGGCTCAAAGCATGCATGTACACATTAAGAAATATGAAAGCAGAGAGGAGACATTTAAATGACTAAATGGTGTGAGAGATTGACATATGATGAGTTCCTATAAAGCTAAAGATTAGCAAGTCTGAAGAAGAGTTAGAAGGCATTGACTAACTGAAAGCCAGCAGTATTTTTCTGTTTCATGTGACTTGAGGACAATATTCAAGCTCTAAAAGCACAGTATATTTGGCAACAATGAAAAAGACATGCTTTGCACAGCACGTTGCTTATCTTCTGTTTTGGAGATTTTTTAAAATGACTTTTTGGCTCCTTCTGACTGTTCTTGTTTCCCAGAAGCTGCTTCTCTGTATCATTGACATGCTGCCCTTCCCTCCTGACAGTTCTCTGAGTGCTTCTTACACCCTTAAGTTTTAGGTGTTGTCTCAGGACTGATGAAAAGAGAATGCTGTAGACACCCACTATCTGCCAGCTGGATCAAAATCATTGCCCTTTACATGCAATGCCATACATAATAGTCCAACATGCATTGTTCCATACATATTTCTGTGCTATACTGCTTGAGAGGAAGGTGGACAGAGAACCTGCAGATTAAATTTTTGAAGGAATTTTTGTGGTTTACAGTGTAGATGGTTGTGTGATATTTAAAGAAATGTCTGCGTGTCTCTTTTCTCCTAACTTTAATAGGTAAATCCTAGGATCATTTTAGACAAATTATTTAGATGATAGGCAACATTTGTTATTTGAGATGCAGTAAAAAAACCCCTTCAAGCTGTTCAATGGCATGCTGCAAAGGAAATCTGAAGTTTATTTGGTGTAAAAGCTCTGGTGTGTCAATGAAAAAGAATGATCTTGCTTTTTCATTTTTTCTTTTGAACTCTGATCAGCTATGATGATCCATATATACCAATGAAATCCTTTTCCAGGTAGTGAATAAAATTACTTCCTTTATTTAAAAGGGAGGTATCTGAAAGGTTTCTTCATCATTGCACAAGTCAGTTTTCAGACCTTCTTGTTTTACTAGTAATTTCATATTATTTTATTGCCTTAGATGTCAAATAAACAACAGTATTTTAAATACATCTGTATCCCTTGAGTTTTTGACAATAGGAAAACTAGCTGAAATCACTAAACCACTTTAAGTTAGGGTGCATAATAGTTGTTACCCATCCTGTTTTACAGCCGGGTCAGAACAAGTTATTTTGAAATGCATGAGGTGGAAAGGCCATTCTATTGAAGAGGAAGCACCTTCCACTTTGCAGGGTTGTCTCAGACCAGGGGTTGTATTATCCTCTTAATGCACTTGCATAACTCCATTAACATTAATGGAAATTGCATGCACTCTCTGTGAGGTGAACATACTCTTTTGTTGAAATGAGCCATCTATTGTGACAGATTTTCCAGTGACATAAAATCAAATTTAGATTCCTATACTAATGTCACTAATCCTAGTCTTAGTATCTTTTGATGCCTGTAGTATGTATTAATGAAATTGTAGCTTTATATTGTGTCATGTGTTTCTTAAAATGGAAAATCCCGTTTGGAGTCCTCTAGAAGTACAGGGAGACAGTCAATTTTCTTCTTCAATGTGAAATGTGGACCATTGTATAGCAAACTTAGTATTTTCTTTGGCTTGGTAGTCACTGCTTGCAGACCCTTTAGAGGTAGTTTATGGAGGTTGCATGTTGCAGGTAGGAAACTGTTGGCCTGAGGTTAGGACAGAGGAATGCTGGATTCCTCATTCTGTTCCTGGCCTGTAAGGCTGACTCTGGGTCACTCAGCTGCCTTTAGACACTAATTCATGTCTAAAATGTGCAGAATCAGAACATCCTGGCTCACGGCTGTGTTGTAAAACTGTCGGTAAATTGTTTCACTGTGAGTTGAAAGTTGCTAGGAAAATGTCGAATGTTATCTCAGAAAGCAGTAAAAGAATTTTATCACAATGTTAGCGAGATGTAGGTCCTGTTTTATGCACGTCATGTGGGTCTATGGTTAGTGTAACTCCCTGTTAGGGAGTGGTTTATTTATCCCAACACAGTTGTGCTGTTGCAGCCCCTAGTGTGAACAGTGCAGTACTGACATAGTGTTTCACCTCTATGGCTCATTCCCATCCATACAGGAGCACACTTGGTACCTTAGCAGTGACATCCTTGTGTTTGGAGGGAATGCGTGTGGCATTTCACTGTACAGTGTCATACAGTCACCCCAAGACGTTAATTTAGGATCTGTCTATGCATAGCCAAGAACAGAGCCAGCAATGAAAAATTGTTCAAGACTTCTGGAGAAGGCTAACAGAGTTCAGATAAGGTCACTGGAGGCAATGCTTGTCTTAAAGCAAAAGTCCTAATAAAATCATAGATTGAACAGAATATTAGATGTAATAAGAAGCGTCAGGAAATTCTGGGGTAACCTGTGCTGCATATCTGACCCTATCAGCATGGGAATGCTAGAAGAAAACGTTTCATTCTTATGGTTTTTTGTTTGGGTTTGGGGTTTTTTTGTTTTTGTTTTTCGGGGTTTTTTGTGGTTTGGTTTAGGTGGTTTTTTTGTTTGTTTTTTTTTGTGTTTTTTTTTTTAACATGTTTATCTACTAGTATCTTTGAAAGATACTTATTTAAGAGGTCTCTAAAGAATCCACTGAAGTACCGATTTAGATAGTTACCCAAACAAGTTCCAGGAGTAAAATGTAATCAGTTGCAAGTAGTGTACACAGCACCTTTTGTGCCCACAGTCCCCACCTCGAAGAGCTTTGTTAAGCTTTTCTTAATTGCTAATGAATATTTGGCCCTTTAATTTCTACTGCACTAGTGGAACGGAATCTGTTTTAGCATGACCTTTTAGAATTCTTTCGGTTCTCCCTCGCAGGTGTCTTGGGGCAGAGTCCGGGTCAGAGGCAGGCCTTCAGCCCCTTGGGAGTCTGTCACCTCCGTCCTCCGCCCCACAGCGGCTGGGGCTGGGGGCAGCTGCTGCCTGGGGCTGGCAGTACTCGGCAAACGCTAGCTCTAGGGGACGAGAAGAGCACAGACTATGACGGGCAGTTAAATTCCCCTTCCTCCGCCCTCCATGGCCTATCCCCTTTGCTTATAAAGGCTCTGTGCACCGGGCGGGAGCTCAGCGTCGGCCCCTTCTCTTTGGAGCGGGGCTGGCTCTGGGACCTTCCCGGTTCCCCCGTGCGCGCCGGGGTGCGGAGCTCCGCCATCGTCTTCGCCGCGGTGCTGCCACTGGACTTTGAACAAGCCCGGGGCTGGTGGAGCAAGTTCCCGCCCTTGCGCCGCTTGCGTCAATCCCGGGAGGAGGATCCTCGAGGTAAATGAACTTTTTAAACGGGAAAAGGAGAAGAAGGGAGAGGAGGAAGAAGAGGCGGGGGCAGCACTCGCCCGAGCGCTTCCTCTAAACGCTTCTTCGGAAAACGGGATTTGGTTGCTGCCCGGCACCGCGGCCGGAGGATGCGCTTGCCCGCGCCGCTGGGCCCCGGGCTCCGCGGGCGGGCGGTGGGTGCACCGGCCCCGGCCTGGCACGGCTG
>VWYP01020592.1:52482-100917 GCA_013400435.1 Pycnonotus jocosus | reverse complement strand
GGGCTGCGGACCGGCCGGGGCGGTCGTGCCGCCCCCTCGCCAGGGGAGAGGGCCTGGCCCGGCCCGGATGCGGGGGCTCCGGGGGTGCGGGCTGGGGGAGCCGCGCTGCGCCCGGGCTGTGCAGAAAGCAGTTCCCGAAAGACAATTGACGCCACAGCGCTCACGTTTGGCATATCACCGGACGGATCCGGGCAGCGTGTATATCTGAACGCCTGTGTGTGTTTGCAGCAGTAGAAACACGGAGAGGCTTTTTTATTTCCCTGTACACAGCTACAGAAAATAATGTTTACTTGGCAAAACGTATTTGTGTAATGGTGTCTGGTTTTGCCTACTTTTTGTATCTTTAAGCACTGGCATTCGATCCCTTATGGTATTTTCAGAAGTGAAAGTATGTGGTTTTTACTGTATTTAATACAAGTTAATATAATTATCACTAAAGTCAAAGACTGCATCTATTATATACAATTATGATAATAGATAAAATAGCAAAATAATTCTTTGGGGTTTTTTTCAAGTTGTTGGTTCTTGCATATGGAGCAGAAAAAGTGTCTATTTTTGTGTATCTGGGGGATCCAAATAGCAATTTAAACTATCAGAGGGCTAATTAATTCTCTTCGTGTCACTGGGAAACTCTAACAGTAATATGCAAACAGTGGACAGAAAGAAAGTAGGTTGAGCTGCTTAAAACATTTCTTAAAATATCAGTTCCTAGGGAAATTTATAACTAATCTACAATTCTACTTTATTTAAAATAAAGTTACAAAATATGAATGAGATTTTGTAATGTTACCAAGCTTTTCTGTGATATTTAGTTTTTGTATAAAGTTCACCAGCATAAGACAAGCAAGTCAGAAGAATGTGTCTGAATACTACTTGAGTTCTCTAGTAGTCTGTAAGCTCTGTTCCTGACTTTAATTCAGTACAACTGTAATCTTCAAGAGTCACATTTAGCACTGGGGATTTGATTTTTGTACTTTCCCATACATTTTTGACTGCCTGGGGGAAAAAAAATCAGAAAGTAGAAAACTATAAGCAAACACACAATGTTGTTAGATTACAGCAGCAATGTTGATACCAGTCTTCCCCCGGCAGCCTTGTCAGATTGCAAACAAGATTCTTCCTAATCCACATATGAAAATGTGTTTATCTCTTACAAACACAATATAATTGTTTGGAGTGATGGTTGACAGCTTTAGTGAGAGAAGACCTAGCATAACCAAAGCTCGATGCAAAGGAGTGACTCCAGTTGAAAGAACAGCGGCACAGCTGAATCCATTTAACTGACAGAGTGCATTTAATTGGGTTGGTTGCTAGGGAATGACTCCAACACCATGTATGTCAATGAATTTAAATGTTAGACGAATGACACACCTAGGTCTGCTTAAATAATGCACCTGGTATTGGCTGCAGCCATATTGAGAGTAGGTGTATGTTGCCTCTTTCTAGCCAGTTTTCTCTTGCTGTGTAGTTCCACCGTGTGGCTCACATGCCCTGTTCTGTGGTAGCTGCTGGGCAAGTTGAACTTGTCATACTAATTCTGTCTTTAGTGTTTTTAAATAAGTTAGTATACTTATTTAAAAGAAAAACAAACCAAAACAAATAAAATGCAAAACTGATTAATGCAAATGTTACTAGAAGAAATAATTTCTAGAAATAGATTTGAAGCGGACTTACATATTTGATACAGAGTTATGGGAAGAGTCAGATGTTACTCTTGATTATGTTGTAATAATTGAATTACCTGACTTCAGTGAAGTTTCACAGAGCTTATACATGGGAGAGTTGTGCTGGGAATTGCATTAGTGAGGTTGGGAGCACCAGTCTATGCAAGCTATTGTCAGTTACTAATTTTGCACACAAGGGGCCTTTTACATCTCTTCCAAGCAATACTAATCAATAGCATGTTAAAAATGCCATCTGGGATAGAACTGACATCAGTCATCCGTGTGCATTTTGCCTATGCTGCTGTAGAACTGACATTAATTACTGAGGGCAGTGTTAAAAAGAAGTCTTTCCTTGGTGTAAACACTACTTGGAAGCAGCCCTTTGCTGAATTCTTTTTATAAACAGAGCATGGATGTCTGGCTTTATCTCTTCAACATTTATAACGTGAGTTAATGTAATATTTTGTGTTGCCACAAAGGACAAAGTAAGAGGGCCAGACTTTCTCAAAAGCAGCCTTCTAAAAGGTTTGATAGGCTTAAGGAAACTCAGCTAGATACCTGATCTGAAGAAGATTTAATAAATTTCTGATAGCATTTTCCTAAATATAAAACATGACTGACTAGATTTGTCAAGTTCATATGTGTAATCTGGAAGAAAATAAGAGGCATACCTAATTCTCATGAGAATCACTACAGATTAAGCATCTTTAATACTGGAGGATGGCCTGCAGAGGCACAGAGAGCAGTGGACCATCTGTACCACTCCGATCAAAATGCATCATTGGAGAGAGTGCTGTATTAAAAGAGAGGGCAGATTGGGGCACTGCTGTGGAACTGTTCTGGCTTTATCCGTGAGTTGCAGATTAACCTTGTTGACAGAAATGGAAACTGTTAATAGAAACTTTGTTTTGGTTCTCCCTGGAAGTTCATCAAAGACTAGGGGTTAAAAAAACCGATCTGTATTTGGCACCTGGCAATCCATGAGACACTCTTGTGTTACTATTCTGATAACTACTTAAAGCTAGGTTTTGGATTGCACTGCATGTATGCTGTTCGTTGTGGCATGTGTGTCTTGTGAAAACATACTTTGCGAAATAGGTTATTTTCTAAAATTACTTTAATTTTCTTACCTAGTTATTGGTATTAATTTTGCACATAATTACATACTTTGAACTGATTCCCAGGACTACTTACCCTGATAACAATGAGAACATAACACATCACAATAGCTGAAAAAAAATCATTGTGGGGGAGTGAGAAAGAGATAACAGGTTTGGTGGAAGATGCGTGTTGTACCTGATATGACATTCTCTCTTTCACTTGCAGTATCCTTTCAGAGATCATTAATTCTTTTAACCACAAATATACAAGTGTGGATAAATTAGCTGTGGGAGAGCGGTTTATATGCATCCCCAAATGTCTTCAGTATTTCACAGACAGCTACCCAGCTCTGAGCCAGGGACAGCTTCTAATTTTAGTTACAAGTGGAGTGTGTGAGGGGCAATAAACTGAAGAAAAGACCAGCTGAGGGGAAGAGAGGCAATGAGGTCATGAGGTTACTCCCATGCATTAGTTTTGAAGATGAGAAAAATGTAAGAAAGACTGTTAAATGCATGACACTGTGGTGAAGGTTGTTATGACCAGATATAGCAAGAATGGGCAGCCTTCCAAATGCTTCAAGAAAAGTCAGCAAATGCTCTTATTTTGAGAAGCTATTGGCTAGTATAGACTGAAGAAAACCCACATGAACTTCCAGATCTTCAGAAAAACGTTTGTGTGTAATGAAAGCTTCTATACTGTCAGGGTTTTTTTAACAAAAGTACATACGTAGCAATTTCTGAAGAGCAGAAGGCATATCTCTACCTCCTCCCTCAAAAAGCTTGTGTCCAAGAATATGTGCCTGCCAAGCAAGCTTTCTTTCTATCTTCTCCTGTTGGAACAGATTCAGGTTTCTTTGTCAAGCTGCTTTTGACTGCTCTGGACAGTAGCAACACATTCACTCTGACATGATTCTTCACAGCTGTACTGATGCAGAGGGAATTCTTAGTACAAGAAATGAAAATTGATTGGACATCTCAGTGTTTCCTTTGCTATAGCCTGGCTTATTTCTGAGCAGCAGCAGATACTAAAGCTGCATATGTACAATTTGAAAGCTCTTTCCCTACCCATTGGAACAAGTGCTAGGATATTTAAATAAATTTTTAGTTCCTATGAAAAAAGGAAACTTCACCTGCCTGTGAAACTCACTGGACAGAGTAGTAAGGAAGGAGGATTTTTCATCTCCTCAAAACTCTATTAGTGTGCAAATTTGGAAAGTAGCCTTAATAACTATTTTATCATAGTATAAAAATGTATCTGTTGACATATGTGAAAATTAATTGCTTGTATGAGCACGGAAACTGACTTAATTTTTCAGACCAGTGGTTTTGCTATTGTATGAAAGCTTTGATTAAGAAAGTATCTCTCAAAGAGCAATTGCTGACAGAGGGGAAGTAATAATGTGGCTGTGAAATAGTCTGCTGGAGTAAAAACTGTTTTCTGTAGGGACAGAATGGCCAACACGTTTCTTAGAGTAAAACGCATTGTGCTGTGTTCTTTCTGTTCTGGCATTTCTGGGCTTTACAAAAAGCAGAGAGTCTCTCTTGAGTCACTTTTTTGATTTCTGTTATAAGAGATCAAAAAAAGTCCAGAAAAAGACAGGGGGCAAGTAGGGAATTCATAAAAAACTGACTCATTGATTGATGGATCTGATAAAATAATTAGTACTTTATATTTTCAGTACATTTTCATGTTGTTATTTTGACTTCTGAAAGCAAAAGAAGATCCCTTTATACTAAGCAAAACTGTGATTTCAAAGATTTTTCAGCATGCTAATTCATTTTTTGTAATCTCCTTGTAGGAATTGCTAAGAATTTTATATTGCCTCGTTAACAGGAGTAGTACCAGTTAGATGTGTTCTGTTTTGCAATCAAGTCAATTTTAGGGTATGTGCTCCGATTTGCAATTCAGTCATAAGTGGTGCAAGTCACTTTGGTGTATCCATTCCCAAACATTTGCAGTAATGGGCCTTCAAGTGTCTTCATTATTAATAATGACATTTTTAAAAAGTGTATCATCTTGGAACCCAACAGAAAAGCTAAAGAGATCTTGCACTAACATCAGAGCTGTACTAGACTTCAAACGGTATCATACCACAGTTCCACAATCAGGGCAGCTTTGCTCTTTGATGGAATTTGTAAGATAAATCGGTGTATAACAAATTTTCTGAGTGTTCTCTGACTTTGAAAATGTGTTGTTAGCTCAGTTAATTTTGCTACAGTCCTGTTTAAAAATAATGATAGATACGAGTTTTTTTCTCTTCAACATCCACATTTTTGATATAAACAAAAATATCATATGTAAACAGATCACTGGAAGGAAGAAGAAGGAAAATGATTGCTATTTGTATGTATGAAAGGAAAAGAATTTGAAACCCTGCTAAATCCTCAAACTTGCTGCCAGATCTGAGCTTTGAGTGAAATTTTGTAGCCTATGTTGATAACAGCTTATAAATTTAATTTTTCAACTTTCTGCTTCTAGCTGGCACTAGAAAAATAAATGTTTGCTTTGTTTTTGTTTGAGAGTTTGGTTAGTTTTTTTACTTAGGAGTTAAGATTATTTCAAGTACATTGCTTTTTACTTCTTTGGAGGGAAACTGGCTGTTCCTTGATGGGTGCAGAGGGGTGAAAATATAGATAAATACTTGTTTCCCTCTCCCTTATAGGAGACCTGCAAAGAAAAATAAATAGAAGCCGTTAAGCTACCTTGTTCAGAAAGAACATTAAATCAGCACAAGATGGCACAGCATAGTATTGTCCTTGGATTATTCATGATGACTGTTTTATCACTGTTGGATGGAAGTTCAACTTTCCTGTTAAATCAGCGTCTGAAGGGAAGATTTCAAAGAGACCGTAGAAACATCCGCCCAAACATCATCCTTGTTCTTACTGATGATCAAGATGTAGAACTTGGTAAGAACCCAGTATAAAGAGAATTTTAGCCAATGAGTATGACACTGCTTTTTCTTGAAGCTAGATTCCTATATTCAAAAGAAGAATTTTTTTTTTTCTGTGTGAAAAATGATAGGAAGAACAAGTTTAAACCTGCCTTTATGTAGAACATAATTTCCATCTGCTTGCAATTCAAGGACAGCAAAAGTTAGTCCCAAAATTTTAAACTTCTTGTTTTAGTGGAAATACACAGTTCATACCTGTCTGTCTTCATCTAAACACCTAAACTTTGCTTCTGGCAGTTGCGAGTATAACCTGGGAAGCTGCATGCCAAAACAGTAGGTTTAAATTCATAGCTGATAATTGCACCATGTAATTATCCAAATTCTTTTGTGTAATTACAGGCATTCATTACATACACAACTTTCATTTTATTTACTTAAATGTTACCTAACAGTCATACTATTCTTGTAATTGTCCATTTAGATGTGTGGTTGATTACTGACCAAAATGACACAGAATGAAAAGAACTACTCTTGTCAACGCTATGTTAATTGTTGAAGAAAGGAGATGAAGATTAAACACATGCTTTGCCTAATGATTTGGAATAATGAATTAACTGACAGAGTTTGGCTTTTGTTGTGTTACCTGAACAAGCTTTTATTTACCAAATGCTGTCTTTAGTTATGAGAAGTGATTAACACAAACCAGTTAACATGAATAATTTTGCATTAGAATTATACTCTCATGTGCGTATAAAGCCCAAGTCATCTGAAAAATGAGAACTCATGTTATGTCTGGTGGGGAGAATTTTGCCACCAAATACTTCTGCATCCGATTTCTAGCATGGGTAGGAAAATTTGGAAAACAGACCTCACACAAGAAATAGGACAAAAAAATGAATCAACTTGTATTTCTCATACAGTTACTCATCTTGTTGAGAAGTGAATCACAGAAACATGGCAGTCTTTTTACAGATGCTTCCTTCCTGTCAATATTACTATATCTCTGCAGTATCATAGATGTCACATTCTTCTCCAAGGTGGTAAGAAAGCCTGCTATGGAAGTAATCTCATCAAAGTAAATGCCATTCAAATTACCAGGATCAGATGTTGTTGTTGTTGTTGTCACCTTTTTTTTTAATGGTTATGTAGATCACAAATAAAGCAATTTCAAGAATATGTATCCCAAAGAATATATCATTTCAAGAATATATATCCCAAGTATGTTTTCTTGCAGGCTTGGAAGGTGGTCCTAAAAAAATGTATCGTCTTCTATTTTTTGCAAGCCTTTGTGTTTTTGATGCAATTGTCTAAGTCCTTTGGGCAGTATATTTCACTTCTCTGATAACTTGATGCTTTCCAATTTCAAGGATAGTGGGCACATGTGCATGCAAATTAGGATCTAACTAAGGAAAATCCATGTGATGAAGCTGAGATTGGAAATTCATAATTTGCCACTAATGGCTTTGGGAGACCCAGTATTTGTTTGAATTAATTTTTATTCTTATCTGTTATCTGGTGAGCTGTCCAAGTTCATCAAAATTGCCAGTTGTGGTGATTGTGGTTAGTGCATTTAAGAAAGATGAAAACAAGATGTGTGTTACAAATAAAAGCTAAGGAAAAGTTGGAAGCTATGAAAGCGTAGCAGAGAAAGCTGTGGGTAAGATTTCATCTGTTTTTAAAAATACTCTGTAACTGATAGATGTTTTAGCTTTCATTGTTCTTTTGTAGCTCCTTTGGAGGTGAAAGGGAATACAACACAATCTCAAGTGCCTTTAACAGCCTTTCTTTTATTTATTTAAACACAGATTTAGCTATGTGCCAGTAGCAGGTAGAGCTTACCAGAAAGACAGTGTTGTCCCTTCCTAGGAGGAGTACAACTTATTTTTTTTTTTAATTCCCATTACTGTTAATCATGAGTTTTACTTGGGAAACCAAACTTCAGCCTTGTGTTGGAAGAAGGAATATACTGATGAAGGACTGGTAGATTGAATGCAGAATCTCTGGAGGACATCAAAGGAGAATGAGTGTAGATTGTAATGGTTACAGATGGGAGATAACAAATGAGAACACCAAGAACTACTGACACATACATATTTGATAGACTGTCCAATAAAAAGAGTTGTATTGACAAGCATAATATAAAGAAGATGAATATACTGACAAGGAATAATTCATTAGGAACAAGGACTTTTTTCCCCATTGGAGCCATTTAAATCCGAGATAGTATTATGCTGATATCCCGTGTGGTGGACTCAGCATCTCCAGTTGAGTTAGGTTTGCCTACCATACTACTGTGGCTTTAACAAACCGGCTCATTTAATATTCTAGTTGGAGGAAAATATGATTATTTAGAAGCTATTTCAACCACATTAGAGAAATCTGAGTGAGAGGTGATTTATATGTTTTGAGACCTTCCTCTGAAAAGCTACAAAAATAGCATGGAAGATAATTTTTCTTAGTTATCATATGTGGAGATGGGGCTTTAGAGCTTTGTTAAATGTGAGGGTGTCTTGGAGTGAAGAAAAGCAAATGAGGATGTGAAAAGGATGTCTAATGGGTTTCAATTACAATAAAAAGATAAGTCTTTAGGGGAAAGTTAATTAAAATTCTGGGGTTCAGTTTACTGGGAAAAAAATTCTGAAGTTGTGTTTCAGAGTAAGCAAATCGCTTGATACTTAATACAAGTTCTTCAACAGCTGGAGCTCTATAAGATGTAAATGATACGCTCCAACATAGCACAACTAATAGCAAGTCAGTATTATTTAATAAATAATTGGTATATTTTCTCCATTACTATTAGTCAAAATATCAGCTTTATCCCTGAGGTGAACTGTGAAGATATGCAAAGCAAAGTTATGGAAAGCACACATTTCAAGTGACGTTTCAAAATAAAGTTTGCTTAGTTTTGTTCACTGAGTAACTTTAACACATCACATTGATTAAACTTCCATATTTTCACAGTAGTCCAATGAATATTTTCTTAAAATGGCTTAGAAATTTTAATTTTAACTGCTAGATTTTTGTTTATTGTTAGTAGTTTTAGATGGGCAAGAGAACATTTTCTGAATTAAATAGTGACACTTTCAAAGCATGACTTCCTGTCATACATCCACTAGAAAGCTTCAGAAGGCTTTCTAGCTCAGAAGGTGGGGTGGTGAGGTTGCACTTGGTGATTAACACATAAGTAATCTGCCAGAGAATGGATGTCTGTGTATTGGGGGTAAACTGAAGCAAATAAGTTTTGGTTGGCTGGTTAAATGCTGTTTAAAATATTTAAAGCTGGCCTATTTAAGATTATACAGAAGAGTATGCTGGATTTTTACCTTGCACTGCCCTGTCACTCTGTATTAGTCCTCAAACTGGAGAAGCAGATTAAATCATATGTTTTTGTGTTAAAGACTATTGATATATAGGGCATTGTCATTACAGCAGTATAGCTTCTTTTATTAAAGAAGCTTACTGTCCCCAAGGGGAGTCTTAACACATACTATTATGTATGGATAGATGCCTCTGTCATTTAAAGGGGTATTTCAATATTGGGGTGATAAAATATCAGGATAATTCTTTCAGACTGCCTGTTTATGCCTGAGCTAGCTCTTGAAACAGCACAGAGGAAACATCCACAGTTTTCAGGCTCACATAATGTATAATTAGCTGTTATAATTAACTGTTTTGTTAGTACCTTCAAGCACTAGCACTTAACCCACAGCTATTAGAGAAACAAAAAAGTAGAGTCTTACTTTCTTCAGAAACTCCTTTTTGATATGTAAAGTTTAGCAAGTTCTAAGGAGTCAGTGCAATAACTTCCCTTGGTTCTTGTCACAAAGTGATGTGACATGTGCTCTGACCTGAGAAATGCACAGATTTTTAATTATTTAAAAATTTTTTTAAAATTTTTTTTAAAATACTCATTCCAACAAAATGGCCTCAAACTAATGTTGTGGCAGTTTTTAGGTAAAATGACCTACTGTAGCAATTAATCTTCTTTCATGGTGCCAGAGAATCAAATTTTGTATGTGGCTTATGACCATTTTCCCTCTAGGTTTTGACTCCTGGTTATATCAATGTGCTCTGTATCGATCAACTTAGTGTTGCATTTTCCTTGTGGAATCCCTGCATAAAGAGCTTAGAAGAAACCCAAATCCGTTATTGACAAACAACATAGTTTGTGCCAGATGGTTGCAGGACGTGTTGATTACAGCTGAACTGTTAATCCAACTCAGCCTTGAGCAAGTTGACCCCAAACCTATTCTAGCATGAGCCCTTCCTCTCCATGTTGTCAATTGGCTTTCTCTGCTCATAACAAGAAGGGAGGGTTGGTGATGAATAGGTTTAATCTCCTCTACAAGGTCATGCTGTTGGCAGGTACCATGACAAATTCTTTAGAAAACTGAAATTCTTCCTAGATCAAGAAAATTTTTCCTAACTTTCTCTGATGCAACTTTAACTATTAGTCACTGATAGAGGAGGGAAACTAAATTTCTTGTTTCTGTGATCCTTGGTGTTTCTGGATTTAGGAAGAGCATTGATATGGATCCAGATTTAGCTAGGTGGACGTCTATGGTAAAGATCCCAATCTTTGAACAAAACCAGAGTTTTTAACAGTTTATTTCTGTTTAAATAAACAGAAAAACCATTTGGCAGCACTGTGGCATTCAGTAATTGTTGTCAAAAAGACTTTTATTCATGTTAACCCAGTTTATCCAAGTCCCTTGCTTATTTGTTTTTAGACAATGGTTATATAAAACATAGTGTTACCTGCCCCAAGTAGTAATTTAAAAATCTGATTCTGCAGAATCAAGCCTAAGAAGATGTAGATAGTAAGACTGTTACCAGAATGGATGAAGCAGATAGCTAGAACTCAGGGAACCTATTTTGGAAATTATTATGGGAGCTTTTTGGTGTCTTTGATTCAGTGACAGTTACAGAAATCAATACCTCCTAACACCTCACATTAGAGATTAAAATGATTTAACTAGAGAACAACCCTAGCAGACCCTTCTTGAGCAGTAGTTTGAACTAAATAGTCTTCCAAACTAAATGGTTCTGTGGTTTCAACCGTCAGCCTTTTGCATAAGGCTGGCACAAAAGGTAGTGTATCAGGTTTCTTGTGAAACTAAAGATTAAATAACACTTAGGGAGTTTGTAAGCTTTGGTCAGGGTTGCTGCATAAAGTGCTTTTCATCCTCAGCTGCTGGAACGGTACTAGCAGCTCCAGAAAGGATATAGAGATGCTCCAGATAGTTATGGTTGTAAATCTTGGATTTAGAGAGAGAGAAATGAAAGAAACGTTATGATCTATGTCAACATGCTTGAGTCAAATCTTTTCTTAGGATTTCAGTATTTAGTCCTTGCTGAAATGATGGGAGAACTTCACTGAGGCAGGATGAGTAATCTCTCTGGATTGGGGTTCACTCAGAGATAACCATGCCCTTACTACTTCTGCTTCCTTCTGGTCTCTAATGTAACATCTGAGCTCTTGCGACTGAAAGAAGAAGATAATTCTGAAATGTTTTCCCCCTTTCAGGTTCTATGCAAGTGATGAATAAAACAAGACGTATCATGGAGCATGGAGGTGCTCATTTCATCAATGCCTTTGTGACAACGCCCATGTGCTGCCCCTCTCGCTCCTCTATCCTGACGGGGAAGTACGTCCACAATCACAACACTTATACCAACAATGAGAACTGTTCTTCTCCATCCTGGCAGGCTCAGCATGAAATACGTACCTTTGCAGTGTACCTCAACAATACAGGCTACAGGACAGGTAAGATGAAGGTTGGATGCATCTGAAAGCTTCCTTAGACTTACTAGTACAGAGGCTAATGTATGTAATATTTTAATTCTAATTTCTTCTTGACTGCAGCGGTGCTTAATGCCAGAGCTTAAGTGTTGGTTTAGCTTCCTTGTATTTTTACTTGAGGAAATTTTTATTTACAAACAAACAGCCAACAAAAGTCCCAAGACTTCTGTTTTTCAGAAGGTGGGAATAAAATACTGTGAGTCTTTGGACTGAAGGCCTAGCAAACCTAGAATATGGCCTACAATTACCTGAAGTGTGCAGAAAACCCAAGAAAGATGGTATGAAAAGGTATTAGTGTTTCGACTTTTTTCATAAAACTGATATATTAAGCAAATTAAGAATAAGAGAGAAGGGACTACTCCTTTTCTTCTTTGGGGCAGTCAGCTGGTATGATTTCTCTAGACAATCAATTCCCAGAGTCTGAGAGGAGGAATGTGTGGCCTGACTCCAAATATATCAGGCACTGAAAAAGAAAGTAAATGGTAATCATGGTCCAGTTTCTCCTGTACATAGGTTGTAAATCAAAATATCTGCATTATGGAGATATGAATTTAAAAAACTGGAGGCAAGCTTAAGGCTCAGAATTTGTATCTTGCCTTAGATCTGTTGTAATGGAGAGAACAAAATTATTTTAAGAAAAAACAGAAAAGAATGTTTAACTGTGGTGTTTCTGTTATGCCTTCTTACTATGTTTCTGCTTTCTCTACCCCTAGCTTTCTTTGGAAAGTACCTTAATGAATACAATGGCTCCTATGTGCCTCCTGGTTGGAAAGAGTGGGTTGGATTGCTTAAAAATTCGCGATTTTACAACTACACACTCTGTAGAAATGGCGTGAAGGAGAAGCATGGATATGACTACTCCAGGGTAGGTCCTGTTGATTTATTTCTATTAACATTTGGACATGACCACAAGAAAGCTGCACTTTATGGTTTCCGTCTGTTTTTGTACTTGAAAGCAGCTATGTGTAACATTATCTACAACCAGTAACAGCAGTGTTGGGACATTGTGAATGACATCCAGAATGGGAGGGTTATGTTACCGAAAACTTTGTTACTAACAGTGGAAACAAGTAAAATGTTCTTAGACTGTATTAAATATTACAAGCTGAAGATGTGAAAATAGACTTAAATGCTTCGTGCTAACTACTACTGTGCTCTGTATGATAATTATTGTGGCGGTGGAGCTACACAAACATTAATGAGGCTTACCTCCATTTCCCTCCAGCTAGACCTACCATTTTAGTTTAGTTTTTAGTGACAATATTACGTAGTATTCACAAAGTCTGGTACAATTTATGGTAATTCTGAATTAGTGGACAATTTAACTGTTACGTTTGTATTTCTGTGCATACGGATGAATGTTTTTTTTAATATCCTTTAACGATGTTATATCCTGACCAAACTTACAAAAATGCTTCATAGTCATTGTCAAATGCAGTTTTATTTTTCCCTCATCTAACATGTTACAGCTCAATACCTGTTTACAATCAGGAATATGTTTATTTCAGCTAAAAGTGTTCCTTTCCAAAGGAACCAGCTTTAGTGAAACTCTAAAGTAGGCAGAAGTGACTCTGAAGTATATGATGGTAACTAAATCTGTCCATAAACTGCTCTAGTTTTAGTGTATAACTAAGGAAGTTGATTTACTCTGGAGTGATTTGTAATGTGTATTTGTTTAACACATGTTTTGTTCACTTTCTCTTATTGATCACCAATCCTGCCTTCCTATTTGTTTTTCATTAGCATAGTGTTCACAGCCAGTATTTCCTTTAAAAGGTTGATGTCTGGGATTTCCTGTCTGGGGTTTCCACTTTCCTTTGCTCTATTTGCCTTTAATAATTGGATGTACTTTGTGCTGAGAGATAGAACTTCACAGTCTTCTAGGGTTACCTTTTCCATCACCAGCTGCTAAGGGGAAGTGGCAAACTACTGTACAGAATTATTTGTCTTGTATTTTCTTCTGATCTATGAAGAATGACAGAGCTAATCTTTACAGCTGTGTACTGAAATGTTATGATGGAAATATAACTTGTGTGGAACAGTGTCAGTCGAGTGATTTCATAGGCACTGTTCTCCATCTCCATTGTACCAAAGAGCCAACAGGGGGCTTTATGTTCCAATACCTTCAGCTCTGTTTTGTGTATGCCAGACTTGCAAATGTTTGTTTTCACTTGTTTTAGCTTTGCTTACAGAGTTTCGTAATAAATTAAAAATAAGGATGATGAAAATAAAAGCTTTTTATAATCTTCATATTCTTGTGTAATAAACAGCTATGGTAGAAAACAGGTAGTGTACAGAGCAAGGGCAATGGTTGATGTTAACACTGGAGTTCAAATGAGCAAACAGAAGCCAAAATGGAAGATTTTTTCTTTCCTACCATTTTTGTTGCTGGAAATGTGATTTTCCAGCAATGACCAATATAATCAGATGATGGTTTTTTCAGTCCTATCTATTAACATTGTTAATGTTAATTATGCACTAGTGGAAAACTAGAAAAAAAATTAAATCACTGATTTTTCTGTCCTCTAAAGTGACTGCTAAACTCCTCTGAAAATTAAATTCTTTCAGATTTTCTTGCAGGATATTCTATTTAATTTTTCTTTTTCAGTCTCTGTCAATGTTTTTTAGATTAATTTTAGCTTTGTACAACTACAACCTCTACAATATGGATCTTTAAAAAATCCCTTAAGAAATCAGTTCAGTTAAATGTGTTTGTTTGGTGTTTTTGGCCTGGTAAATCCTGGCTTTGCAGTGATTTTCACTTTGACCATGTGGAAACCTGTATCTTTAAAATGAAATTGCAAAACTGTATTCTTCTAAAGGCTAAATCAAAGATAAATTGCATGCTTAAAGTGATTGACCAGCTTAGAAAAGCAGCATGATTAAGGTTAATGCCAGTATGTTTTTGAAAGTGCTTAAGTCTTCTCTCTTGACTGTGAATATTGTCTCAGGCATTGAAAGCATGTTCAGAAGTCAGTTTTGCTTTGGTGCATTTTCCCTTTCCCTGCATACTTTTATGAGTGGAAGTCCTTCATGGAATGCCTATTTAGAGTGAAAGTGCCATCCCAGTAACAGTCATAATCATGGCAGTTTCATAATAGTCATGCCTTGTATTAGGACCAGTGTGTAAAATTATAAATGGAGACTTTGCCAGCCTTGTTCTGGGATAGACAAGAAGGAACTTGGGGCAAGTAAATATAGTCCATGGAAAAGGCTTCCTTTGAATGACAAGCTGACTTCTCAGATCAAGGATGTTGACAGAGGTGAAGTTAAGTGTCTTAACTATGGACAGAAAGCTGTATGCAAAAGGAGATGGAATCCAGTCTGTACCACACCTTGTACTTGTTGGCTTGACCAGAGGCAGATGTTATGTCTGATTTTACATTCTTCTGTGACATGACAGTTATTTGGGGTTTTCTTAAGGTGTAGTTTCATACCCTGTTCATGTTTGAGGGGTATTTATATCTATAGTGTTTCCTGGGAAGCAGCTAAGGGAGAGTATGGCTTGTCATTAAAAGTCCTGTTTTCAATATCTATAGCTCTTGCAGATATCATAAGAATGACAATGATATTTCTTAGAAAATACAGAGATAGTCCAACTCTTCTACAGGAAGTTTTCTAAATTCTCAACAATATATGTGATAGAGCTATATCTCTCTATCGGATTGTCACTGTAATATTGAATGAAGTCTTTGGTTCAATTAGCCCACCATCTTCTCGTGTTAGCGATTTCTGGTTCAGAAGAAGGTTAAAAAAAAAAAAAAAGAACATCAAGCCATTCAGATTTTCAAAGTATTTTTATGATGTAAGGTTGGAGTATATGCCTTAAAGATACTGACACTGATAATTTTTTAAAAATTAGTGCCTGGTCATTGTATTTAGTATTGTGTTTTTCATAATGTAGTTACCCACTTTAGGGAGAAAGAGTACTGTTTGATCTCCATTAGTGCCATTCAGTTCTGAGAAAAAGCTCAAAGCTGTTGGTTTTTTTAATTTCTAGACAGTGAAGAAAGAATTATTTGGTTCTAGTTTTTTGAGTTTTTAACATGCGTAGCTTACTTCCTCATTGTACATTCTAAGTGAAGTAGCTTCTTTTTTCCTATTTCTTCTGATACTTCAGATCTCTCCTTCCTATTGCTCCCCAGTTTGAAATTCCTTTTCAAATGTCTCATTATACTTTTGCTTCTACTTGCAGGATTATCTGACTGATCTGATTACCAATGACAGTATTACCTTCTTCAGAATATCAAAGAAAATGTATCCTCACAGGCCTGTACTGATGGTTATAAGCCATGCTGCCCCTCATGGTCCTGAAGATTCAGCCCCTCAGTACTCACAACTCTTTCCTAATGCCTCGGAACACATGTAAGGAAAAAACAAAACCTTTGATTGATTTTAAGGATCTGGAATATGGAAGTTCTTGGTACCTCAGGAGGAACAATGTTTTCTTTATTGTGCTCTTTGCATGACTTTGTCATGAATATATAAGAAGAGTTTCTGGGATTTTTTTTTTTTTTTGGTATCTCTTCAGACTAGTACAAGTGTCTTGAGAATGGCTGCTGCATCTAGAACTCAGAATTGTAGCTCATTGAGATAAATTATTGAGATAAATAATTTAATTTCAACATGAAAGATTCATGTTGAATTCATTGGACATTGTTACAGACTATTTGGGAAGTAAAGCACTTTTTATTCTGAGCAGGGTGATCTGAATCTGGTTCTTGGATTATAATCTCTTCAGGGGAAGAAACTCTATCTGCCTGTCCTTACTTACAAACTTTAGTACACAATACATATTACTCCTGTTTCATACATGGAAAGAACAGAAACACAGGCCTGCAGCACCAAATTACACAGGCTGTTTCTGAATGAGCTGGTATGTCTGTACATGATGCAATGTCTTGAATAGATCCCAAAAGCAGTATCACCTGGTTCCTGAAGGAACAGTTTCATAAGCTCCATGTTGAGATGTTTCTTGTTCATAGCACAGAGACATTTTGCATGCACAGCTCTTAATGCTGCATTACAGGTAGCTCCTTACATGGAGGTAAAATGAATGCTTCTCCCAGATCACCTCTTGATGCAACTGAAAACATTGCTGGAGTTTTCTAAATACTGGCTTCATGCCTTCCTTGACGTTCAACATCTGTAACTTTCTTCCAATGTGTTGCTCCCTGCCCTTCCCCTTTTAAGGGGAATTCTGTTTCACTTTGGGTTTGTGAAAGAGCTGGCACCTTATAGGAATAATTGTCAGTTGGTGGCCAAAGCTTCTCAGGCCTAGTCCAAAGTCCAGTGAAAGTCATTTGAGCTTTTTTGTTTTATTTAAAATAGAGTCTGAGAGAAAAAGCTTATTTTGTTCTATTGTCTGGTTACCGTGTAACTTAGAATTATGTATTTCATTATTTTCTTCTGTGTCCAAGAGAATCTGTACCACAGATCTACAGCAGGGAAGTGTTTCTTGTTTGTTTGCCGGCTTATGCTCTTTCATTTTCTTTGAAATGAAAATTATAGAAATACTCAATGAACAACTTCTCATGGCTTATATGCAGTATTGACCTTAGTTTTATTAGGTTCCTTTGGAAGGCATTTGGATCTTGGAGATGATTATCATGCAATATTCTGTAGCAATTTACTTCCTAGCTGAATGAAAAAGAGTAGAAGGATCGAAGCAATGGAAAATACGGCTGATATACATCTGTTTTTCTTTTGCTAGTACTTTAAATCTTATTGTTCACACTAACTAGGTTTATCTTTCGAATTATAAAGTAATCACACTTTTTTATTTAAGTGACTTTTCTTACAGTGATAATAATTACACAGGAAGTATCACTTTGTGAAAAGAAGTTTTGTTTGTAAAAAAAGAGATTATCCTGGTAGATTAAGGAACCATGTTTTTCTTTTGGATATGAACATAAAATAGGATTTCATGTACATTTCACACAAAGAAATTGACAGTTGTCTTCTAAACAATTTTTCCAGCACTGCATAATGAGAATAACAATAGTAATAATAGTAATCTGCTGCAGTTTTCATTGGCCTGGGTTTAGGAGTAAATGTAAAAATGCGGAGTAAATGTAGAAATGCAGAACGTGTACATAGTGAGGGAATTATGCAAATTAGTTCTCTACTTTCCATTTTTCCCCTTGTTCCCAAATTCCAAGGAATCTCAGTAACAGAGAAATCTGTCAATGATAAAGGGTTGCAGGCAGTTCTTACTGTTTCACTGTCGTGTGGATATTGTCAAGAAGGATTAGAATGCAGGTGGAACAGTTACAAATTGCCCTAAAGCAGTAAGCAATACCCTGAACAAAGTCTTTGCCTAGTGCCCAAAGCAGAAGGCCGTACACCATGTGGTACGACCCTCCACCTTTTCCTGTGGCAGCACTGGTGAAGTCTGTAAGTGGATTCTGTGGAAAAGAAAAGCCAAGGGAAAGTGGGATGGTAGTGCTTGGCATTGACTGATGTACATACTGCATCATGTGGCATTGCTGGTAAGAGCTAAAAGCCAGTGGTATGGATTTTAGTCAGTGTGAAGCCCTTTGCTTCTGAGCTCTGGTATGTGCTTTGGCTATTTTATGCTGTTGTTCTCTTGATTCTGTACCATATTCTGGCTGCTATGATCATTCTGCCCTATACTGCAGACTCTCTCCATCTCGTTCTGCAGAGCTCCTTTCCATGTGCATCTGCAGTCTTGCCTTTTTGGAAAATGATTTACAGAGCAAATGGTCAAATGCAATCTGTCTGGGGCTTCCCCTTTAGGTTCATTCAAAGCAGTTGTCTCAGCTAGCTTCTAGGAATGTTAATTTTTGTACTTTTCCCATAAGAGAGACAAATCTGTCAAGGATTAAAAGGATACATTTGTAGTAATCAAAGAAAATTGTGGGCTTTGGTTGGATTAAATAGTGGGAGGTTTCAAATCAGCCAGGAAATCATGAAGTAAGCAGAAAAGGAGTTTGCAAAGCATTTTTGATTCATTCTGGGCATCACATAGCAACAGTTTCCATAAATGTCAGCATTTTCAAAGAAGCAATGTCATTATTTCAACCACAATAACATTCTGAAAATCAAGAGACTATTAGCAATACAGAGAGAACAGGCACCAGCCCTTTCCTCCCTGTATGAAGAAGCCTCTCCTTGCCACCTATGCACATTTTTCAGATAGCATCTGACAGAGGCTTTCAGCATAAAACATTTCACTGTCAGATTATTAGTTTAATATTTATATTAAATCTCATAAGACTGTTGTGTTCAAAGATACATTAGGTATGCAGTATTTCGATGAGAAGTTTCAACTTACATTATTTTTTTAGCTTAGTAACTTAGTAACTTTGCATAGGCTGCTCTGTTGCCTATGCAAAACCAAAATTAGAAATTTCCTAAGTAGGAGTTTATCAGGAAATTCTATGTTGCTAAGAGGGAAATAAATGAGGCTATGATATTTTTTCCTGTGTTATTGCGTCACTCTCTTGGCTTGTGCATTTGCATAGACTGGGTTTATTGCTTTGAATGAAAAAAGGAAGCCTAACCAAATTACCTAGGAAAAATAATTTTTAATGGTTTAGACTCTGCACGTGATGTGTTTGAGCCACAATGTGAAGAAATTGTAAAACATGGTCTTCAACCTGAAGTAATAAAGCATATAGTATGTAAGAATAGTATTTCTTACAAATATAAGCTTTAATAATAGCTTTTAGTGAGTTGGTGATGTAGAGAATTGACATCATGGTGGTAAAATAAATCTTTTATTTAGGTTCAGCTAAACTAAAGTAATATAATTATGCGGAGAAAAGTGATTGCTGGGACTTCCAACCATGTGAAACTAGGGAGAGTATTTTTCCTCATCTTTTTAATGATGTCCCGGGACTATGAGAACTTGGAGGAAGGGTGAGATTCCATGGGGGCACTGAACCAGGTTCTTAGAATTTTGCAGGGACCTCAAGTAAAGGAGTTGGTGACTGGAGTGAGTCTTCAAAATACAGCCCTATTTCCTCATCCCACTTTTCTTCACAGGTGTTTAAAATCCAGCTGTGTGACCACTTGTGCTGCTCACATGCAGTTGGATACCAGTAGGCAGAGTGCCTGTGCTCCTCTGGTGCATAAGTGTGAAAATATTCAAGTAACCAGTCGTGCTGAACTCCAAAAAACTGTTAAAGAACATGGTATCACTTTTACAGCAAGTTCTATAGTTATTTATAAACAGCTTGCACAAAAAGTAGTATTTGGTGCTAATGTGGGCAGAGTGAAAACAAAGCAATTGCATGAATAGGAGCTCTGTAATACATGTTTCATCCTGATCATACTTGTGGAGTTAAGACTTGTCTCTTGGCCCTGAAATGTATACTTATTAGTCTGAAATAACTGGAAACATAAGGTCTGTTTAATGTTTTCACAGATTTTATTCCCCTCGAGTGATTTTCATTTTCCCATGTCTCATAACATGAAAGTATAAGACATTTCAAAAGTGATCTTAATATTTTCTCATGCACCTCAGATAGTACTTCCCATAGTGTTCATCAAATAGAAATTAATATTCATTACTATGATTTTTTTCTACTTGGCTAAAACATTGTGGTTTTCTCTCTGTTCCTCAGTACTCCCAGTTATAATTATGCTCCAAACCCAGACAAGCACTGGATAATGAGGTATACTGGTCCCATGAAACCTATACACATGGAGTTCACTAACATGCTACAGAGAAAGCGCCTTCAAACACTCATGTCTGTGGATGACTCTATGGAGATGGTAAGATTAATACTCACTTCTGGTTTTTGTTTTGTTTTGGTTTTTGGCTGAACAGGTGCTTGTTTCTTGAGTTAAGCTCCACATTGTCCTTCCTATGAAGATAAGGGAGAAGGAAGGAGGAGGAGGAGGACTGCATCAGTTTTTTAATCGTGTGTAATTCTCTCACCTCTGACCATTTTTTCTCTTTATTCAATATGTAAGGTTCCTCATCTCCTAAAGACAAGTACCCTGAGTTGGGTGGTGTGAACAAGCTGACTCGTTGCCACAGAACCACTACTGATAAAGGGGAAGAGAAAGGCTGAAAAACTATATATCATAAATCCTAAAAATGTATCCTCTGATAAAGAAAAAGTCATCCTACAATCTGTTGGAAACAATTACCTAAATGTGTGTCTGTTTTGATCTTGTAACGCTGAGCTTCTGAGAGAAGAAAACAACACCAGCAAAAAGGGATGATACAGGTGTCCTAAATGGAATGACTGTGGGGTAAACCCATCCTAGGAGGTTAAATACTGGAAGTAAATAAATGCGTAGATTGGTACTTTTAAAATTGTCTACAGCATGTAACAATGAGATTTCTTAATGCAAACTATGTGTCTTCAACAAAATGTCTGGATTCACTAAAAGCTATACTGAAAAAGAATGGTTTTGCAGATTTAAAGGTGTTGCAGTTTTTTCTGCTTATCTCTTGAAATTCTTATTCAAAAAAGGTAGAACAAAAAAATTAGAGGAGTCCTCTAAGACAAAAATGAGATTATTTAGATGGCATTGCATAAGCTTGTTACTAATGTCTTATAATTACTGATTCAGGCAAATATGATCTCTGCTTCCTGTTAATGAAGGGTTTAGATGGATCAAATACCAGCATTAGGGGAAATTGGTGATTTTACTACACAATTTGGATTTTCTCTTTAGTAAAAGGGTTTCACTCTGGGTGATTCACTGCAGGCAAAATCAGTTAAGTTACTTTTTAGTTCTAATTACTAAGTGAGCCCAATCTTTTTCTATGCAATTATATGTGTTGATAGTCTTTCAAAATAAAAAAGAAAAAAAAAACAAAACAAAAAAACCCCTCTCACACTCAAAAAAAGCAAAACAAATAAAGAACAATCCCCTCCCAAAAGCCCAGCAAAAAACTCCCAAAACAAAAACTGAAAAAAGCCAAAGCAGCAAACAAAACAACCTGAATAAACTCCCAAATCAACACAACAACAGTTTTTCTCCTGTGCTGATGTTTTGCACTTGTGTGGGTCACCACTTTGGTGGTATCCCACCACCTTCTCACCTTTCTCAAGCGAAAATGTCACTTAAAAATTGATCTTTGATGTTTAAGTTGGTACATTTCACATAGTTTCTTGTGTAAATCTGTAGAAGCATTCACATTTAAATCTCCTCGTAATTCTCCATAGTGAGAGAGTATGACTGAGCGCTTTTTATCTGGAAGATATTTTGCAAATATTCTGCATAATGGGGAGTCAGTTGTCTGAAGGCAAGGTTGTTGAGTGCTGCCTGAATATGTGTGAGATTCAAAGGGCTGTCATTTTATTAAAACTGCTTGCTGCAAGAAGAAGATAAAAGTGGAGAGAAAATTTCAAAATGACACCTTGAAACTTTTATCTCTATTGTGACGGCTCTCATGCACAATACTGAACCCAAACATTTTCAAAATGGCATGCTAATGTGTTTTACCTTAAAACAGAAATTTGTATCATAGTAGCCACAATATTCAGTTAATAAGATTAAGATATGATTATGTTCAGAGTGGTTCATTGTGATAACTCAGTGCCATCCTTAGCTGTTTTTATTTGTGTGTTACACATAGGCAGAAAGTGATACCCAGCATTCCACATGTAGAGGTACTCAGTGGAATAAATTTCATATTTTGTTTTGCCTTTTTTCAGATTTACAATATGTTGGCTGAAACAGGAGAACTGGAAAATACATATCTAATATACACAGCAGACCATGGTTATCATATTGGGCAGTTTGGGCTGGTGAAAGGGAAGTCCATGCCATATGAGTTTGATATCAGAGTTCCTTTCTATGTCCGAGGACCAAATGTGGAGGCTGGGTCCCTGTAAGTTCTTTGCTTTTGTGTGTGTTGTGTCCCGAAAACTTCATGTTCACATCTCTTGTTGTATTGACCTGGCAGCCAAATGGAGGCACAAAGTTCTGCCCATCCTGCTTGTCTTTGGCAGAAGAATATGGCTCCTCAGAAAGCAGAACCGATAGCACGAGATGGTACAACAAACTCAAGGCCATTGTCTTTTTGCTTGCATAGGTGTGTAGCACAAGCCACTGCACTTTTGTGGATATAGTTGAATGATCACTTTGAATTTTGTCCAATCTAAGAAATGCATTCTTTTGGGGAGTGCAAATTATACACATAACTGTCACTTTAAATTTTAAAAATCTACTGTATAATGAAGATAATTATTGTTGAACATTGGAGTCAGTTATTTCAGTTTATAAAGACCAGCTCATATATTATCATCCACAAAATATTCTTTTGGGCTCATTCTTTGAGACTACATGGTTAGGGCTGTTTGCTGGATGTACACATGCATGCAAACAGAGTATAACTGTTAATTAAAATGGTAGCTTTGATCAGCTAAAAAAATGAAGTAAATACACTTTCTAAGCAGTTATTTCAGATAGCAAATATTTGCACTTAGGTAATGATATTGGACAGAGTGCCATAAATTGCTGCCTAATATTTATATCAGTGTGCATGTTTTAGCATAATGAACACAGGCAATCTTCCACACATGATTTTTTCTTTACCCCAGAGGAATGGATCTAGTGTGTAATGTGACAGCAAATAGTTACTAAAAGCATCTCATTCCATATGCTGGTTAAATTCAGTGATTCACATTGTCTGAAGGCAGAAATATGTTAAATTCTGTAGATTTTGCACTGTGTTTCTGATTTATTTTCAGCAGTTGTGCATGTGAAAAAAACCACTATTCTCTAAAGAGCAGGGAGGGATTCCTCATTTGGGGTTAAACATATTACCTCAGCACTGAAAGAATGTTGTCTGCAGCAGCCCAGAATTGCATATGAGCTGGAATAGCCTTCTAAAAACCTGCTCTGTTTTCCTTTGACTGCAGTTTCTAGCCTTCCTAGAGAGTCAATGCTAACATGGCCCAAGTGACTGAGCTAGTGCTTCTGTAACAAGCTAGAGACCAGCCACATTGCGTCTACTGTAGTTAAAGGATCTTTACACCAGATATCCATTAAAGCTCTGAAACCTTCCCGCTGAATTTTATTTTTCAAAGACTTCTGAAGATGAAAACATGTTTCGGCTGGAATTGAAATAACCTGACAGAATCTTAACAGAAGAGAGCCTGTCACAGTTGAGCAAATAGGAAGAACAGGATAAAACACCTTGGAGAGGGAATATATCAGATAATAAATAGATCTTCCCTCTCAGCCTGATTTTCTTTAAATGGTAGGACTTCAGTCATCTGAGTTTTGTGTGAACCTTTATGTATTTCTGCAGAATAATTGTCATGACTCCCTTTTGATACCAAGGAAATTTTAATAGCAGTCACTGTAATAAGTCATTGCGAACCTCTCATTTCTGTTACCAAATATGGTACATCATAACTGCTAGAAATTAAAATCAAATCAGATACATCAATTTAATTCATCACCTATGCTTTTGTCAGTGCCCATTTGCCTACTCTCTCCAAGAGGTAGTAATTTTTAAATAGAATTTCATTAAATAGTGTGACTTTAGCAGCTTTATTTTGTCCTGTATTTTGAGCTGGAATTCTGCACTAACATTTATTGCAGCCCATCTGGTCCCATCCTTCCTTTGTGCCTGCACATCATAACACAGTGGTTCTATATGAGTGCTACAGGACACTGTGTAGCAGTATGTTTGTTGTATTTTTTCCCCCTCATTTTTAAGAAGTTGAGGGCATTTCTTGATTTCTAATCCTTGTTTTTCAAAGAAGTAAGGAAAAGCAATAGCACACAGCTGATAAACAGTATTCATATATGTAATACTGTGAGTAATTACACACTCAACTTCAACATAAGGTTCAACATAATAAAGAACTGGGGTGCAGGACATGAAGGAATACTAAGTAAATTTGCTGACTAAATTTGCTGATACTAAACTGAGAGGAGCTGCTGACCCTTGCAAAGGCAGAGAGACATTGACAAATTAGAGAGATGGGCAAGCATCAAATGTCTGAAGTTTAACAAGGGCAAATTTTTGAATCTGCACCTGCAACAGGACAAGGCTGGAGATATGGACAGGCTGGGGGGAGAGAGGCTGGCGAGCAGCTGTGGAAAGGGACCTGGGGGTCCTGGGCAATAGAAGGTTGAATGTGAGTCAGCAGTGGCCTGGCAGCCAGGAGGGCCAGCCGTGTCCTGGGGAGCATCAGGGCATGCATTGCTGGCCTCCTGGATAAGGGAGGGGACTGTCCTGCTCTGCTCTGCTCTGCGCTGGGGCAGCCTCACCTTGAGTGCTGGAGGCAGTTTGGGGCACCACAATATTAGGAGGATATAAAGCTATTTAGGGAACATCTAAAGGAGGCTACAAAGATGCTGCAGGGTCTGGAGCCTATTGAGGTGTGGCTGAGGTCACTTGGCTTTCTCAGCCTGGAGGAGGCTGAGGGGGAGACCCCATGGCAGAATACAACTTCTTCATGAGGAGAAACAAAATGGTAGGGACCAACGCCTTCTCTCTGGTGACTAGTGACAGGACCCAAGAGAACAGCATGAAGTTTTGATGGGAGAAGTTTGGGTTGGATATTAGGAAAATGCTCTTCTCACAGAGTCTGGTCAGGCTGCCAGGGGAAGCAGTCATGGCTCTGAACCTGCCAGAGCTCTCGAAGCACTTTGGACAACATTTTCAGGCACATGTTGGGGTTCTTGTGGCTGTTCAGGCTTATGCAGGGTCACTAGTTGGACTCAGAGATCCTTGTAGGTCCTTTCCAACTCAGGATACTCTATGATTCTGTGAATATAAATGGAAAACACTTGTGCAAAAGCAGACCTATAGTAAAAGCAAGTCACATGATTTAAAATTTTGGGCATTCATTTAGCTACTGAATTCTGGGCTGGATGGGTGTGTGACAGTTCAGGAGGTGTGGGGATAGAAGCTATCTGACTACTTGGGAGTTGATGCTAGTATTTTATCCAAATTTGAAGTCAATTTGAATTCAGATGTACTGTTAACTGTAGTGGCTGAGGAGCACATGCCATACTCTGCAACGTACCAGAAGATGGCTCTTTCTAAGTTTTTGCGGAATGTGCAAACTTGTGCCCTTTGAAAGATCGCTTTAGTTGAAGCTGTTATTTTCTTTTTTTTCTTCATAACTGTTCCTCTTGTGCTGCTTTTTTCTTCATCTCTTTCCTTTTTGTTTCACACTGTAAAGTAACATTCACTTTTAGCTGATACTAGTGCCTAGCAATATATTTCTCCTGTTATCTTCAGAACATGCCTACTGTGATAGGATCTGAGGTACTCATTTCTGTACCAGATTTTGAAACAGGTAAAACATGTGCTACCTGCCAAATCTGCTTTTTAAGAAAGTCATCAGCATATTTGGCAGACATTTTGATTCTGTAAGACACCCAAACAGTTTTTCTGATGGTTTTAAAACCGTCTTTTGCAAAAATTAACTAACTTTACCTTATGAACTGCTTTGCTTTCTCAAAAATGCTATGTACTAAAGTTTTAAATATTTGTATTAGTCCCCTTGAGGTTATGCAACTTATCTATACAGTATATGTTAATTCCCTTTATGGAAAAGAATCATATTTTGTCCTCTTTTATTTGCAGGTGTCACAAAATAAGCCTTTTCAGGTCCTTGAACTCTGTGGAAGCTGGAGTTGCTTAGTGTTATTGTATAGACTTTGAACTCTTTTGTCCCATGTTATTTTGTTGGTTTTTTTTTTTTTTTCAGGAATCCTCACATTGTGTTAAATATTGATCTTGCACCCACAATTCTAGATATTGCTGGGTTGGATATTCCGTCTGATATGGATGGTAAATCCATTCTCAAGCTGCTGGATTCTGAGAGACCAGTAAATAGGTAAGAAATGGAAATGTTGCATGGAAACATGCATGTGTTTGTACAAGAGACTGAACTAGTATTCAGCAGCATGTAGAAAATTTGAAGGAAAATAGAAGAAAATCACCATCTATCTGAGTACATCATTCACTGGAAAGTTGTATATGTTTAGCATATACAAGTCACTTCAGTTATTTATTTTCATTTTGGCGTGTTCATATTCTAGATGTATGGCATAGATGGCATCTGTATATACTAAATGTAGAAGTGAGAGGACTACACAGGAAGGTCTTTAGCTATATAAGTTATCGATTTAAATGTCTTTGTGGCATCATTTGTAGCAAAGCATTTCATATTGAATAAATAGTAAAATAATTAAAGTTGTTGGTTGTTTATCAAACTATAATATAAAGACAGGCTAGCACTAAAACCTGCAGTTTTTATTTAAGACTTGCCGTCAGTACTTTCATTGGCAAATGGCTGAGGAAGAGCATTAGACTTGCTAGAGAATGCTTGCAAGAGAAAATCAGGAGAAAAAGGGGAGAGGAAGTATTTGCTTTATGAGTAGCTGGGTGGAGGGAAAGGGGGAATGGAGCAGCTGCTTTAGAAGAGGATACTTTTTGGGTAGATGCAGGGTAAGAGCCCAGATTTGAGTCAGGAAATCCTGGTTTAATTTGTGATCCTTTGTGAATAAGGAAAATTCAGTTAATCCCTTGTGCCTTAAACATGCTTATGTTGAAGAAATCGTATTGTGTAAACCTGTTGTGGATTTTGTTCCTGTGAGAAAAATATATGGTTTTCAGTGGAGAGATGTATGTCCCTGCGCAGAGTATGTCCTCTTGTGCAGTTACGTGGCATGTTTCTTGTTGGACTTAGGGGTGAGAAAAAAAACTGGGGCATAACTTGGTTGCTGGTTTTTGTGGAAATTGTCTTCCTCTCCTCGTTTCCTCCTAGGTTTCATTTAAAGAAAAAGATGAAGGTGTGGAGAGACTCATTCCTAGTGGAAAGAGGGTAAGGAAAGTGTTAATCACAAAGCTCAGTCTTTTTAAATGGAAGGATATTGAATAGCTGAAGCCAAAGCAGCACTCTGCCACAGTCTAAAGCCATTTAGCTGTGCCAGCAGGGACAGGCTGCAGTATGCCTAATGGCAGTGATTGTGTGATTGGAGGGAATGGATGGCCTCTGCCTACAACCTGCATAAATATGCTCTTGTGGTGGGGGAAGGGGAGTTTACTTGGATTGGGAGAGGGGAAGGCATCCCATTTTGCTTTCAGCTGCTGTTCCCCACCCCCCTCCTGCTTGTATCATGGGAACAACCCTTCCTTTCTGCATCTTCATCTGCCGGCCATTCCCTCTGCACCTCTGCCTCAATATAAGTGGGAGCATGAGGGGTTTGCAAAGTGCAGCCCTGTAGAATGTGATGTAGTGTCTCTATATTGACAGTTGTCACTGCCTGTCACTTAGGCATGTAACACCATGTCTTGATTTTATGTTTTTGTATGCACGCTGAGAGCAGGACATGGATAACCTGTGTGTTATTGGACAGGCTAAATGCTAGTTTCTACTGGACTGTTAAGTTTTGGCTACCAGGGATGCTATGGACTTGGAAAATAACTACTCCTTTTCTTTTCCAGTAAACTGCTGCATAAAAGGGAGAATGAGAAGGTAGATGCCCAAGAAGAAAACTTTCTACCCAAATACCAGCGTGTGAAAGACCTCTGTCAGCGAGCTGAATATCAAACAGCTTGTGAACAGCTTGGCCAGGTAGGGCATTGTTACCCTATATATTTCTGTTTGGGGCCTCAGATAATGACTTTGAATTAACATGTGTGATTGCTGTAATGGTAAGAAGACATTGATGCATAATAATGCAAAACCCACTTCATGGTGATAAGGGCTGTGAAGGAAATAATAGTTTTTTAACACACAGAAAAATATAATATGTCTTTTTCTGGTAATGGGTCATTTGCATGTTCAGGGTAGATAGTGTCACTGGAAGGGAACAAGGCATCTATTCAGTCTACAACTGCTGCTATTAAGATTTGTGTTTCATAGATACTGTAGTCCTAATTTACTCTTGGATATGTATAGCAGAGAGTTTAGGCTAGAAATAACATGCTACAAAATGTAATTTGATTTTTTCTTCCTTTGCAGTGTACATTTGAACAAGACTTCTGTTCACTGCCACCAACTTAGTCTATTAAATTAATAAAGCCCACACTTTTCTGCTTTGCAAGCAAATAGCTGGGTAGCATGAGTTGTGCAATGGGAAGCAGGATAGGAGATGAAGCAAAAGCATCAGAACAGGCTTAGCACAGCTGGTGACAGAAAGCTTGAGCATAGCAACTAACTTGGCCTGAGGATGGTGGGAAATCTCCAGCTGGAACAGCTCTAGTGTTAAAAGGAGGTGTCCGGAAAGTTTTGTACAATGTGAGCTTGATAGACTTCAGGGCACGTTGCAAAAGCCATTTATGTGATGGTTTGAGTAGCTGTTCTGCCAGGCTTTGCAGGAGGAAAGATAGGTTCTTCCTTTGGAATTTCGATATGAGCTGGGATGAAGATTGTGGGGCAGTCTGGGTTTTCCACTGAGTTTTGGTTGGTGTTAAACTCCCCTCTCTTTCAGGACTTTCTGATTTTGAGGTGTTACAAGCGAGAGGTCTTGATTTGCCCTAATGAAGAAAATATCTGAAAAGTTGGGGGCAGGTGGTGAACTTTTCGGCTTTTCGTTTTCTTGTCGGTTCAGTTAATCCACTATTTATAAATAATTATGTTTTGCTGTTCAATGGTTATCATGTCTATCTGTGAGCCAAAGTATCTCTGAGGCACTCTAAAGTTATTCATATAGAGATTTAATTATTTAAGTAATTATCTCTTTAAAAATGTTTTAATTGCTTCCAGGGTTTTCCACAGGTATATGCATGATCACAGAATTGCATAATGGTTGGAAAGGAACACATGGGTGATCTCTTCCAACCTCTCTGCTCAGGAAGGGCCATTCTAGAGCACATGGCACAGGACTGTGTGCAGATATTTCTAGAATCTCTCCAGGGGTATTCTGTACACACTCTCTGGCCAGTTTGTTCCAATGTTCATTCATCTGCACTGTAAAAAACTTCTTCCTTGTATTCAAGTGGAACTTCCCATGCATCAGTTTCTGCCCACCTCCCCTTGTCCTGCTGGCAGCAGCAAGCAAAGCCGGCTCCATCACCTGAGCCCTCTCTGCCGACTCCTCCAGACGTGGCTGAGGCCCCCTGTCAGCTGGGCATCTCCAGCTCCCCCTCAGCTTCTCCTTGGAAGGTGCTCCAGTCCCTTCATCTCAGCAGGCTCTGCTGGACCTACTCCACCAACTTCATGTTTCTCCTGCTCTGAGGAGCCCAGAGCTGGATGCAGCACTCCAGATGCACCTCACTAGGGCTGAGCAGAGGGTCAGGATCAGCTCAGGGAACTGACAATGCACTCCAGGACACCACTGGCACTCCTGGCCTCCAAGACACACTGCTGACTCATGGACAACTTATTGTCCACCAGGACCCCCCAGGTCCTTCTCCACAGAGCAGAGATGGTATGCTGAGCACTAGAAAGCAATTTAAAAGGCCAGAATTAACAGTATTTAAAGTTTTCTAATGGTTAAGCGGAGGTTTTCACATTTTTCTTGAAATTTCTGCCCTTTTCCCCTAAGTTTGAAAGCATCCTATGGAAGTGACTGCAGATGATAGAGCCATGACGTCAACCTAGAGAATTTGCAGAACCTTGGACCTACAAGCAGACCAAGGATAAGCTGTTGAATCCCAGACATATTCACACACATGCCCATATCTGTTTTGGGGAAAAAAGTAAAGGCTTGAGACTTTCCTTCTCCTGCTTTCCACTCCCCCTCCCCCATCCCCATCTCCCCATGTGTTCAATGTTTGCTTCTAATGTAATTTTTGAAGCGCTGCATTGCAGTCATTCAGCAACGGGGCCTGTTAATGCATACAGTGTGCCCCTTCAGCAAAGTCTTGGAGATGTTTTCACTGTAGCATACAGCTGCATCAAAAACGAAAGGATTTTTTCCAGTTCACCTGGAGGGGAAAAATGAGCATCAATCACTTGACAAGAGATGAAAGAAATAGAGAAAAAAATATTTTTTGGCCACACATCAGAGTACTTGCAGTAATTCTCATCATGGCATTGAATTTGCCCTCTGAGACTTCATTTTTCATATATTAAAATGTACCTAGAGCATAGAGCTCTACTGGGCAGAAAATGCAGGTTTTTAATATATTTTCAAAAATAATGTTCAGATGAAATGGGACTCAGCAACAAACATTTTTACCTCTCTTTTAGTTGTAAAAGAAAGCATTGCTTATTCTAGTAAAGTAACTTGTAGTTCAAACCTCAGTCTGTATGTACATCAATCAGTGTTAGGTATTTATAAAAGTAAGAGAGCAATTTATTCTTCAGATGTTAATTCTTTACTGCATCTAGGTAAATATATACTGCTTTACAGATGAAGATAGTCATGCAAAGGTCCTATTGTCAGTATCTCTCCTTGATTTCCTGATTCATTGTGCTCTAAGTTAAGCTGGGTTTATCTGCATCAAAGCAAGGCTTGGGCTGTACAAGAGGCTGAACACAGATCCAGCTTAGAGACTTGGCATCTGGGTGTCTGAGGAAATCAATGGGCACACCCTAAAATGGATCATTTTAAATGAAAGGTTCCGCCACAGTTACAGGTAAATAGGAGCTGCAACTGGCCACTCCATTTTTGACTCCTATTAAAGTCTGACAATAAAAGCACAGTGATCATATTTTCATACTTTGCTGTCCTGCAAACACTGGAATAAATGCCCATGGAAAATACAGGCTTTGTTGTCCCAGCCTCTGCACACCTTGCTGTGCAAACTGATGTGGCTGAGTCTCCCTCGTAGAGCTGCAGACTGCTGTAAAATATCATCTTCCATGAAAGATGCTGCTGTTTTTACTTCTTTTATTTGGAAAATTTTCAATATTCCAGTGAGTTCTGGAGGCACAGGCTTAAAGGATTTTGTAATAAGGAAGAAGAGGAACTCTTCTCAGGATTCAACAAGAAGCTGAGTGTTTCTGAGAAACTTGTTTTAAAGCAGTAGCAGCTGCTACTGTAAGGGGGCTTTTATGTGTCTCTAAGCCTCTGTAAGCTAGTAAAGTGTTGATAAATTAAGGAGTAAGGGAAATAATTTTGTGATGCACCTGGGAAGTGGGTAGAACTTCTATGCCAAATTGAAGGCAGCTAAACTCCCTTGCCCTTGATACAGCTCTGACAGCAGCTCAAAGGGAACTGGGAGCAATTTACTTCAGATTTTGAGTATCAGAGTGAATTGGAGATCAGGGACAGTATTTTCTCTAGGTTGAGTGCAAGAGGGGAGCATTTCTCAGTTCAGAGATATCCAGTGCAGTTCATCATTACAAGTCAAGCCCAAGGGTGTTGAATGGAAAAAGCTGTTATAAGAACCAGTCAAGATGGAGATAAACTTATGTAGGTAAGGACTTCCACAGCTCATCTGACTCTTTGAAAGGTCATTGAAGAGAAACAGGTTCTTTTGTAGAGTAATCCTGGAAAACACTTCATCCCTGGATGTGTTCAAGGACAGGTTGGATAGAGCTCAGAACAACCTTATCTAGGTGAAAGGTGTCCCTGCTCATGGCAGGGGTTGGAACAAGATAGTCTTCAAAGTCTCTTGCAACCCAAACCAGTTTATTATTCTATCTGGAGAGCTTCCATAAAGCTGGAAGGTTTTGGTCCCACTGTGCTGAGAGTCTTATAATAAGACTCTCAGGATTAGGATACAGCTTGAATGTCCTTGGTGTATGCCACAGTTATGCCTCTGAAAGTTGTCACTTGCCACCTTCGGATTTTTAGGTGTAGTAATATTTTTTGAAGAAATTTCAATTGTTCTGCCTCCAAGAGGCAAAATCAGAAACAGATGCAACGGTGTTCCAAAGAGTTGCTGTTTTGTCTAAAAATGGAAGATTACAAAAATCTGGTTTGATAATGGGTGATAGATGAGCCCTTTTTACTATAAGGAATATCTGATAAATTGCTGGAGCTGGCCATTAGAAAGACAACAGTTGGGACAAGATTTTTAATGACCAAACTTTTGTTCCAGAAATGGCAGTGTGTGGAAGATGCCAGTGGAAAACTCAAGCTGCACAAGTGCAAGGGAATGGCAAACTTGGCAGCTGCAAGCAACGGCAAAGGCCCCTCCAGTATTTTGCCCAAGTATTACAATAGGAATAGCGAAGACTGCAATTGTGAAGAGAATGAATACAAGCTGAGCCCCCTCAGACAGAGAAAGAAGCTCTTCTCCAAGAAAAGTAAGCAACCCCACTGCATCTTCTCTCTCTGCCTTAGAAAGCTGTTGTTTGTTAACTCACATAATTGTCTTGACTGTCATAGGCATTGAATTGTGTTAGCATATTTCCTGTGCATCTCAACTATGAAACAGCATGTCTCATATTGGACAATCAGATTTGAGAATATCTCTCTGTAGGAAGAATGTTTAGTTTTGGGAAAAGCAGTGTCCATGCTGAAAAGGCAAATTGCACACAGTTACGTAGGCCATGGAACATGAACAGTGTTCTACAGCAAATACTTCAGTTTTCAGTAGTTCCTGCAATGCTTGGAGCTGTTACTTCAGTAATTTATTTTTTAATAAGGATGTGTGTACTTTGTTAGAGAAGCTGCTTGCTTCTAATATCCTTTTCTTCTGCTCAGTCAGCAGAGACAAGGCTGACTTTTAATCAGAGATAACAGCCAAAAAGGATGATGGTTTCTGATTTCCTTGGCACAGATTAGCTTTTTCAGAAAGCCCATTTTAAAAAATGACTGTTAAACCTTAGTCAGACTAATATCTATATTTGAAGTATATAGTATAATTATAAAAATGGCTTTTGAGACTGTGCAGTCTATCTGAAATGAATGTAAGGCTTATTGAAAAAAGTCATTCTGCATTAATGCCAGAGTGTGACAGTTCAGGTACTTTTTTGTCAATTTTGGTTGTTCGACCTTCTATTCTGTATTTTCTTTTCCCCCTGCTTATTTTGCTGGGGAGACTTTCTCATTGAGGAAGCTGTCCTTTCTGTGGAGCTTGGGATTGCAAGAAGAATCAGTCTTCTCATTTGGCACATGGGTTGAATTTTCCCTCTTATCACATTGCAGAGAGAAGTCTCATGTCATGAGGTGTGCTGTGTGTTTCAGTCTCTTTAAATGAGAAGGGACCAAAGGATCCAGTGGCCTCAGTTGTTTCTAGTAATGTCTGTGGTGACTCCAAGCCTCATATATGAAGTGAAGCCTCAGGCACCCCTAGAGCAGGAAGCACAAGAGAGTCTGTGGTACCTAGGTTGTACTTTTTTCTCAAGAAATGAGATGATCGTGCCTCATGAGTGACTCTCAGCAGTTGCTGGTGGTGAGCAGAAAATACGGTCAGAGATGGACCCCATCATACAGCTGGAGAGTTTAAATATAGATTTAGATTTCATAACTAGGTTCTCTTTGTGCCATTCCAGAGTAAACAGAAGAGGAGTTTTGGGGATTTGGGCTAGAACAGAGAACTCTGGAAAATAGTAATAGGGAAAAGATCAATGAGAGTCTTGTACTGCATAGTGGCAATTCATAACAAATATTTCATCTTGCTTTTGAGCTGCAAATGCAGAAGCAAAGTTTGAGGGGGTACATAGCACTGGAGGGTGATGCTTCACAGAGAAACTGACTGTCTGGGCTGCGCGTCAGGAAAAGCATTGCAAAGAAAAGAATTGCATGTGGATGAAAGTAAAGATTCAGGTATTAGTCCCTTCCAAAAAATCAAGGATCTAGCCTTGAAGAATGAACATAGAACTGGGAAAAGGCTCAGGCTGAGCACTGGGAATACTGGGACAACTTCAAGAAAGTGTTGCAGGAATCCTGGCAGGGAAGGATTGTATGGTGAACAACAGAAAAGCACAGAGAACTGGTCCCTGAGGATGACTGGCTGTCATGACTGTCACAGTTAGTGCTTAAGGTGTGACTGCCATCTGGTGATCGTGGGGGAAGAGCAAGCATTCATTTGAACGAGCTATTTGTTTCCACTGGTGCTGGATGAGAGCATTTTCTTTCCCCTTTGCCATTCTTTAGTGTTTGCCTTGTACCTGCTCTCTCAGGCCCTGAGGTATCCATCCACCCACCCGTCCATGCCAAAGTCAAGGAGCAGCAGCTCAGACCAACTGCAACAAACACTGTCATCTAGTTAATTCCCAACTGCACAGTATGGGCTAGGGTTTTTCCTTCCAAGAACCACAAAGAAGAGCACATTGTAACAGGCTGTTTCCACCCCTCTTTCACTTTTTCCACGCAGAGTTTAAACCAAGCTATGTCCGGAATCGCTCTATCCGTTCTGTATCTGTTGAGCTGGACGGAGCTGCCTATAACCTGGCTTTAGAGGATGGATACCAGCCCATCTTACCAAGGAACATCACCAAGCAGCACAAGGTGCAGAGGGCTGTTTTCCACGAGGAGGAAGGTAGAGACATGGAGGAATATAGTGGCACTGGTAGCATTGCAGAGTACACAGCCCCTAATCAGATCAAAGTGACCAACAGGTAAGTGGACATGGTAGATTTTGAAAAGCTTTTGCTCCTTAAGTGACTCCTTTACATAAATGGGTAGGTTGACGTGTGATAAGCATGTTGTGTCCCTTTTGGATACCCAGTCTAGCTTCACTAAAATTCTTTTTCCCATGTGTACAATAGTCTTCAGTTTTGTTTTAGTTTTGTCAGTGCAGAGGGGCATGAAGCTCCTGAAGAGCTGCAACAGTGCTTTTGTGTCTTCTGCACTGGGTGGAGACAACAGTAACCACTCATCAGTGTGTATGTTTCCAGTGAGGACAAGCAAAACTGTTGGCAACAGGGGTGTTAAACCTGCATGAAACCAGGAGAGGCCTTACCCCTGGAAATCTGTGTACAGTGGGTAACCTGGCCTGGCTGGAGACCAAAGGCCCTGACCAGAGCATGAACTGGTTTTGTGTCACTGGTTGCTTTGTACAGTTTTCTGTAACCAGTGCTAGGAGAGGAAAATCTATGTTATGAATGAAGTTGGATGGACCAGGAGCATTGAGAAATGGAACATACTGAGAGAGAGGGATAGGAAGTGTCTGACCACTCTAACAGCTAAAAATAATTTCCTCAGTGGTGAATCTAGGGACTGATGGTGTCTCTTCAGCTGTATTTTAATTCATTCAGTCACCATTTCCACTTGTGAATGATCAGAAAATCCACCAATCATTATTGAGTACATGCATTAAATTGTTTAATGACTAGCTCATGTAAACCTGCAGGAGCCAGGTAGCTGCTGTTGATATGTGTGTTTTCCATTTGACCTCTGTTCACAGAATGTGGGGAAATGTAGGCATCAGAGAATTGTGCCCTCCTACCCTAGCTCTAATGAATGTTCAGAACCCATAAATCACTGTTTGTTTTTTCTTCTGGAACAAATGGAATTGACTTTTGGTGCTTTAGTGGGTGAATCCCAGATTTGTACAAGGAACTGTCAGGAAGGTTGTATATTATTCATGAGCTGTCCCTACCAGAAAAGAAGGCCATGGGACAACATACATGAGGTGGTTTAAAGAAAATAAAGGAGTATTGCAAATATTTAGGTTTAATTTAAACAAGCATTCAGAAATGATTGTGTGGTATTCAACCCCTAATAAACTTTCCAGGTAAAATCTGTCAAGTGGTGATTTTTGCTTTCTTCTTTATTAAATAATTTTTAAAATTGGATTTCACTAGAAGTTAGTGAAACATAAAGATTTTGTATTGTCAAAAGATGTTTTGCTTTCAGAGTGAAGGAGATACCCTTGAAAGATTTTATCACTTTTGTAGAAAATAGCAAATCTTCTTTGCTTCTGGTTTGTTTCGAGTTTCTTCTCTTTTCTTTATGGTGTAGTAATACATCTTATAAGGAAATACTTTTGGTTCCTACCCCTGCATCACTTAATTACGCATCGGGAAATTGCTTCTGAGTAATGCTTTCAATGCTTGCTAGTTAGTAGTGATTAATTATACAGAAAATCTAATGAATAAGCAAGAATTCTGTGTAGCACTGTTTAAATATAGAAATGAAACAGTCAACAGGTTCTGCTTGATAGAAATATTCTCATTTAATTTTTCTACTTAAAAATTTCCATGGCAACTCAAACCCAGACTTCTTTCCTGGCTCAGATCACACTTGTATTTTCTTGAATGAACATTGTTTTATGAACTCTGCATGTCATTTCCAATCCATGGTCTCGTTTGTCCTGGAGCTCTGTTATTAGGAGCAGCTGTTTGCATTGCTCTGTGTGTGTGTATGTGTGTATCCACTGTAATAAACACTGTTTGCTTTTCCATGCTAAGGTGCTCCATCCTGGAGAACGATACCGTTCAGTGTGACACAGATCTGTACAGGTCACTGCAAGCTTGGAAGGACCATAAACTTCATATTGACCATGAGGTCAGTGATGATTTTAGCATTGTTTTTTGTGGGCTGATAGGATCATGCTGACTGTCTGTGTGTCTGCCTGCCTGCCTGCCTCTGGGTGTCTTTGTCTCTCCCTGGAATCTTTTGAACTTGCTGGCTGATTTCAGAATAAACATTTCAGAAAAAAATAAAATTATTACAAGTTTGTGAAGACAAGATGCTGAGTGGAGGAGAGAACTGCAACTGAAGGCACAGCTGAGAAATGTCATGTGCCTTATGAGACAAATAAGCCTTAAAGTTGTCCCTATCATGGGAAAAAATAATCTGGGTCTTTTTAACATCTTCATAGCCCTGTTCCCCAGTGGGGAACCTCTCAAAACACAGTCCTTCAGTATCAAATATATAAGCCCAAGGAAAAGTGAGCTTCATTAGTTTTGGTGCTTCTAGAATTGATTTCTTTCACTTGCTATTGCTTTTCTTAACCTTGCACTTTGGAATTGAATTTTTTCATAGGACTGAAAAAATTGTATGTGTATATGAAGAACCTGGAGGTAATTTGCCCTATGATATTTACCAGTAAAATTTTATCTGACATTTTTGTCACTAATATTCAATAATATAAGCTCAAACTTTTCATGTGTATTGTGTATGAAATACATACAGGGTCTAAGGACTCTGTATCCTAAGATAAGGATGGAACAAATGCCAAGAGAAGCATAAAGGATGGACGTCCTGTAATCTCTTACCAATTTACATAAATTCACAGTAAAGTTCTATGTAAGAACTTCTTGCCCCTCTTTTATTGTAGAGATTGATACATAAGGCAGATACTTAAAAACTTACTACTCTGCTAAGATTAAAAAAGGGCAATTTCAGTATCACCATGGTCCTGTAGTTGTTTTTTCTTCGGAAAATGTAGCCAATCTGGAGTGTCAAAGGAAATGAAAACCCACTTCTGTCCAGTTGTGTTCCTGATTTAGGGTCACAGGGCTGGATTCTTTGTCCATTTTCCTTGAACATTCTGTCCTGTCTCTGCTTCAACAGTCATGAGCTGCTACTTCACCTATGGTCACTGATGGCTAATGGTAGTTCTGTAGATAGATTACTTTGATTTTTCTGCTATGTAGAGGACCGAGGTAGAGGCCTGCAATATCCGAGTGGAAATGGGCCATGCTGCGTGTAAGCCAGACTGAGCCAAAGCAGGAGTTTCATTTAGTGGAAAAAAAGGCAGTTAAAATTAAACCCCGTGGGTGGCACAATTAGTTGCTGATTGCTATCCCATGTGTTCAGACACTGCCCAAGCCTGCTATGCAAAGTGACGGAACCTTGCTGCTTTGCTTTTTCAGAAGCTCTGAGGAGGGGATTTCAGATCAATCCTGCCCCATTCCCTTCCCATCGTCAGAACACGCTGAAATTTAAGGAGTCTGTTTTCCTTTGGGCAGCCTTTCTCAAAATGTGCTGTAGAGCACAAGAGGCAACATCACAGTCAATGCAGGAGTGTCTGTCTACCTGCAACTGTGTGTCCCCCCATTCCTGCAGCACCGCATTCCGCCTTCACAGTCAAGAATCAGAGCAGGCAAACGGAACCAGCTTCCTCCTACTGCAGTTTCCTTCTGGAAAGCTAGGTAATTGGAAAATGCTTGTTAGTGATGAGAGCTGTGGAAGGTATTGAAGAGGAAGCTCTTGGTGACAGTAGAATGAGTTTGAGAAGGTTAGAATAGGACTAATCATGCTGGGTTTTTTCAACCTCTGTCTTTGTACCTTTTTTCTTTTATTAGATTGAAACTTTGCAAAATAAAATAAAAAATCTGAGGGAGGTGAGAGGTCATCTAAAGAAGAAGCGACCTGAAGAGTGTGATTGTAACAAGCTAAGGTATTTTTTTGTGTACTTCCAAGTATTTGTAGTGTGCCAACTGTAACTGATTTATGTCCTCATGGGAGATCAGAATCTGGTTTGTTCAGTGGCTGCCTGCTTACTGTACTCCTGGGTACACATTTGGGGGAAGTTGGGCTGCTGCACAAGTACAAGGCCCACTGTCTGCCAGGCAGGAGTTTAACTGGGCAGTCGAGCTCTTGCTTTGCAAATAAGCACAATAGAAAATCTTCCAGAATCAAGAGCTAACCCAAACAGAATTTGCCCCTAAGAAAAGCTGTTCAGAAAGAGACCCAGGAGCACCTTCTCCTCCTCGTGGTGACAGAGCCAGCTCTGAGGATGCTGAGAGCCAGGTATCACTGAGACTACTGCAGCCACAGTGGCAGAATGGTATGAGTATCACCAAAAAAAAAGAAAGCTGTATCTGAATGGAGTCAAAACTGCTTTAGCTGTGGCTAAAGCACCTGTTACCAAGTAGACTGTGAGAGGGTGTGGGTAAAACTTCTCTATCTCACTGGTGTCACAGAATGACCTTTTGAACATAATGCTTAAAACCTCAGAGGTGCAACATACTCTACAGCTGTGATGCTTATAATTGTTGTGGATGTGGCCCATGTGGATCCTGCAACATAGTTTCAGCAGCAGATCCAGTAAAATATAGAAATTATCAGTTTCTTGGGTTATGGGAGCCCATGTCAAAAACTGCTTAAGATGTATCATTCTAGATGGTAAACAGACAGAAAGTTTATATTGTTTTATAATCCACCGCTTTCAAAACTTACTGAGTTTACATAAACTGAGTTTACTGTAAAGATGAAGTTATTTTTGGTAAATGTTTCATAGAAAATGTAAAAAAAGGTTACTTTTCAGACTGATATAGGGCACACTTATATTCGTGCATAGCATTATTAAGATGACTAATCCCACTGAAGTCAAAGAAATTAATCATCTGAGTTACATAAGTGTTTGCATTGCAATCGCTTTGACTGAGCATTTAGAATTAGTTGATGAAATGCCTAGCATCTGTGCAAGATTAAAAAAGTGACCAAAGAAGATAGTTCTTTAATAATCTTACTTTGTTAATTTGTTATACTGATTAAACTTATGAAAGCTCCCAAAAGTATTTAGAATTTTAAAGATTTGTTCTGAAGCGGATTTTAATCTGGCAACTAATTGAATTCAGATGTACTGTTTAGAAAGCAAAACTTATTAAACTAAGTTTGTGTTTGCTGGTTTGTGTAGGTAGTAACTTTATCAATAAGAAAATATTGCCATTGACTGAGGCTGTTCTTTTTTTTTTTTTACTTTGGTAATTCCACTGAAAGGAATTTTCTGCAAAATTTTGTAAGAGTTTCTGGAGAAGCAAAGCAGTAGTAACACAGTGAGAATGTATATGTCTGCTTATACTCTGCATATCTCTGAATATATTAGACACTGCTCTTGTTGGGTCAGTTCAGTCTATCTTGTTAAAGTTTTCCTGGAACTTCCAGCTAGTAATAATGGAGGACACCCCCACACCTCCTCCCAGCCCTACAAATTACAGCTGGTATTGAATTTAGAATTAAAATAACAGGAAGGTAGTACAAACTTGTCATTATCTGAACAAACTAGGATATCTGAACAAATTAGGGAATATTCAGTTTCAGAAATGTAATTTAATTACAAATCTATTTATTCTATGTGCCTCATGTAGGGAAACAACCGTTAAAACTAAAATAATAGTAAATTGTAGCTGGACGTGAATATACATTGCAATGCAGTGTTAGCACACCGGGTGTCACTGTGGACAAAGGATCTGAGGAAACAGAGACAGTGAGGCTTGGAAGTGCCTGATCCTGTCGAGTGAGGTTGCCTTTATTTATCACAAACACTAGTCAACTGAAGGAAGAAGTGACATTAGATTAAACCTGCTTCAAATCCAGTCTGATAATGTGGTAAGAACAGGGGCAGTTGTCTTGCTGTTGTTCATCAGCAATGCTGGTTTTATTTTCCAGTTACCATTCAAAACACAAGAGCAAACTGAGACACAGAGGATCCAGTCTTCATCCTTTCAAGTAAGTGAAAGCCTGTTCATTTAAGAGAGGATGTGCAAAATGTAATATTAATATCTGGTCTCTACACACCAGTTACACACTAGGCAATAGCAGCAGTATTCAATTTATCCTCTGTTAAAAAGCATAAACACAAACACACTTGGGCAAGGAACTAAGCACATATCAAAATGCTTGTAAATTCTAAGATAAGGTCTCTGCTTTTGAAAAAAGCACATTGCAAACCTCAGGCTTACAAGCCCCTTTGGCAACTTTTTTTTTCCAGTGCTGTTGATTTGCAGAGTCATCTCCATTTGTATGAAACACCATTTAATTTTAAAATGTGGATTCTTTTCCTCCGAGTGGTTAATTTTATTAGCTACGTCGGTATATTTTAGGTATGTTCAAGTCTAGCAGAGTTTGCATGACCCTAATACTTCATGTGTGCAGAAAAGCCCTACAGGAGAAAGACAGGCTGTGGCTGCTGCGAGAGCAGAGACGGAAGAAGAAACTGCGCAAATTGCTTAAGAGAATTAAAAATAATGACACGTGCAGCATGCCTGGTCTGACCTGCTTCACCCACGATAACCAGCACTGGCAAACTGCTCCCCTGTGGACACGTAAGGCTACCGTAAACTAAGGAGTAGGTGGGCAAATTTTGGCTAGACTGGACTGGGATGTTGGGTTGCTAGTAGTTACTGGTTTTATTAGCTCTGTAACCAAAACCATACAGTCTTCTCCACAGTAAATAATCTCTGTTTCAGTGTTGTCATTATTCTTGCATGGAAAGGCAAGGAGGTAAAACCAACTGCAAATAAGCTACAGATATTGAATACAGTACACTGATCTGCAAGGTATCTCACCCTCTGGAATGTTTCACAACCAGAGAAAGCAACCAGACAAGATGTTACTGTAATTAGTCATGTCATGTGGGTTAGGTATGCACAGAACACGAAGCTGATGCTGGAAGGCATTCTCTGCTTTAGAGCTCAGGAGTGAGAATGAGAGTAACTGTCTATGACTAACGTAATACCACAAACAGAAAGTAATTAGCAGTGCTAAAGACAAGCATGTAGCTTATATCTTTGTAACTCTTCAATTCGCAGTGGGCCCTTTCTGTGCCTGTACCAGTGCCAACAACAACACGTACTGGTGTTTGAGGACAATCAACGAGACCCACAACTTCCTGTTCTGTGAATTTGCTACTGGATTTTTGGAGTATTTTGATCTCAATACTGATCCATATCAGGTATCTGATCATAGACCTTGAGCTCACAGCTCAAGAAATACATCATTGTTACTTATCAACAATAAACTGAAATCGCACAGTATTGCTGCAGGATGTAGTTAAGGCCTATATCATGTAAACTAGTATAATGTGGCTTGTTCCTGTTACAAATAAACTACCTGTATTCCAAAAGTCACCAAATTACAGAGCGATAGTTACTAACAAGAACCCCCTGTTTATTGTAGCTAATTAATGCAGTGAATACGCTTGACAGAGATGTTCTTAATCAACTGCATGTCCAGCTCATGGAACTCAGAAGTTGCAGAGGGTATAAGCAATGTAATCCAAGAACAAGGAACATGGATTTTGGTAGGTGTCTCTTCTATTGCACTCACAAACTCCCCAAAGAACCCCAAAGAACTCTTACCATTATGAAACTTGAATCAGTCAAAAGGATTTTAGGATTTACTTATACTAGTAATGTCCTGCTGGGAGTGATAGCTCCATTCTCAGATTTTTGTACACGTTCAGTTTGTGTTATGTCATGTTTTTAAGATGACGAATGACCCTTAGCATAGTGATAAATATTGCTGAGATGCAGGAGAAGATGAGGAAGGAACAATACTGGTAAAAGAGGGAGAGAATACCCTAATAGCCACTATGAAGCTCACAGGTCAGTTGAAGTTGGAAGAAACTTTCGGAGTTCTGCTCCAAACTTCTGCTCAGTGCAGGATCAGATCTGAGGGCACACTAGGTTACTCAGAGCATTAGGAAATTTGTTAAATTCTTGAGTGTTTATTTTATAAATTGTGATTTACCTCATACAGGCAATTGTTAGTAACATTGTTAATTTTTCTTCACCTAGGACTTAAAGATGGAAGCTATGAGCAGTACAGGTACATTTATAAAACAAAGTTACATTATTAATCTTAAATACTACCTTTATGTTGAAAGAGCAAGTGTGGGATTGGGAACCACATGAAAAGGCCTGGCCTGAAAGGGCGCTTGAAAGACCTTTCCACCCCACTTGCTTTGACACATTGGAGCAATTTGTTTCAATGTTACACTATGTTCTGATCTTAGTAGTCAAAATTCTGGCTGAATTCTTCTTCCTCATCTTTCAGATTGTCGTGCTGGTTGTTTTCTTGGTGATGGTTAACTTTTTTTCTCCTTTTGCTGCTTGCAAATTAGGCAGTTTCAGCGTCGAAAATGGCCAGATGTGAAGAGACCATCATCTGCCAAGTCATTGTGAGTTGGGAGCAATTCACCAAAAGCATTAGATTTTACTTAGCTTTTCCCTTCTCTTTTTGCATGCATCACCTTTTTTAACATCATCATCTATTCTCATGGAATGCTTAGGAGGAAAGTCCTCCAAATGATGCAAGAAATATACTGCTGTCATTACTGACAACTACTGCTGCACAAAACCTCTTGGTACATGTTTTTTGGGAATCTTGGAGCATTAAGGTCAAGGCAATTTCAAACAAGTAAAGGTAGATGCTCAGTTGAAGAAACCAATTATGGTCAATTGCCAGTAAAAATTAAAGACCAGTACATTGGTTTTGTCTAAATTTAAACTAGTAGTAGCTACCTAGTGGTTTTTCACACAATCCAGAAAGAACAAAACTGACTGTAATTTCTAACTGTTAGTGAGGGAGCATCATGTATTTTCTTGCTCTACAGCCCTGTGCTGCGGGCAGAAAAAGGAATTTAAAACAGAAAGTAGACTGCAAGACAGAATTTTTGTATCTAAAACTGCTTCTTTCTTACTGAGCTGCCCTTTAAAACTGGATCACTATCTGGCAGTTCTCAAATGCCAGAGCTCAAAGGTGAGGTACAAATTTAAGTATGTTAAATACTTTCCCTGTTACTGTCTCCTAATCTCCCCTTAAAAAGAAGGCAGAGACTTCAATTCATTAAAAATCATGAAGTGCTCTCAAACTGTGCAGTGGAAAACACAAGTACCAGTCCCTAGGCAGAGTCTGGTCTTGTTGCCCAAGAGAAGTTGCTCATATAATGCAGTGGTTTTATTTCTGATTGAAGAGAGCTAAGACTGGCTTTATAACCAAAAAGAAGGTTGAATTGACAAGCTTTGTACAGGTTGAAGTTTCAAACACCATTGGATTATTTCTGTCATACACCTGCTATGCTTTTATTAGTGGTTCACAGTGTTTCCATTATTTTTTACTGCATGGAACCATTAAAAATACCTTTCTTATTCCTTTCTACTAGAATGTTATACACTAAACTGCATTTGTTTTATTTTAAAGGGGACAGCTGTGGGAAGGCTGGGAGGGCTAATCTCCCCTAGCTGCTGCACCTCCATGAGGATACAAACTGGCCAGGACTTGAATCCATATACAGACTAAATGAACTATAACATTCACCAGAAGGACTGGACAAACTTTGAGGCTGAAATAGATAGAATGTTTGCACTGGTGAGTGAGTTGAATAGAAGCAGTGAAATTATGGGAAATGCTGTCAGAAATACAGGTCTCTGAAATCCACTGTTATACCTGCTTTTTTGCTTTGGATTATACCTCACCTGCTTCACAAGGCATTTTACTTCAAGAAGACACAACTAACGCTGGTTCAGGAATTGACAGAGGAGGAAACCCAGCCACATCCCAAAGAAGACTGCCACTGCAGCGGCAGTGTTTACACAGACAGTTGAAGGGACCTTAAAACAATTTCCAGTTCACCTGTATCTTTAGATGTCATGAACTTCAAAGCCAAGTATAACCTTAAAGCAAGATTTAGAAAACAAGGATGCTTTTGCTTGTCACTGGGGTAAAAGTAATGGCTGAGAAGAACTTTGAAAAGATTCAGGAACTGAAGTCAGCAACACCAAGCATTCTCAACACCATGGAATTTCTTCAATTTCCTCTGAAGACACATTTTAGTTCCACATCTACTTGTTCATTGTATTGACACCTCTATGAAGATTATAGAAAAACTTGACTAACAGGATGCCAGATTTTTGGAGTGGTTGTGTAAATACAGATCAGTGTACTGTTTGAAAATAAATTCTTCAGGTTGTGAAGAAATTTGTTGATAAAAAAGTGTAATGCCCATACATATTTCTCAAAATGCTAAGTCAGAATTTATTAATTTTTAAAGGTACTGAAAAATTTCAGTAAATGTACATCTTAAATTTTAACAAAATAAGATTTGTATGAAGATTTTTTTATGTGATAATATTATACTGTATGTTCAAAACCAAAACAGTTCCTTTAAGAAAGCAGTGTTTGCTTAGCAGTATAACTTTTACATTTATTTTTTTAAAAGGCAGCTCTGAGAGTTCAATACTTGTAGTCAATAACCTAGTTATACTTTGGTGTGCAAAAAAGTAAATGTTCTGAATGACAGTTATTGTTTGAAGGGTTTCGCCGGGGAAAAAACTTATAATTTTACTAAGGAAGCACAGTGTACAGAATTATTTGAGAGGTTTCATAAGAACATTATTACATACATTGTAATACAGGCACTAGTAGTGAGCTTTGTATTTATAATTTGTTTCATGTTACTTTGCTATCGGTGTTTAAACGCAAATGCCTGAGGGTGCTTGTGGGACAGACTCAACCAACTGTGGCCTTCACTCCTAACAAAGAGGTACTTTTTTCAAAATGCAAACTTAACTTGCCCTTGTAGAAATGCAGTGTAGAAATACAGCACAGAAATGATTTTAAAACCCTTCCTGGTTTTGCAGTTAGGAAAATCAAGTGGAATTATATCCAGTCATGTAGATCCCTGGTACCAAAATCCCATACTCAAAACATGTACTTGAATTTAGGAATGAGAAAAAAAACCCTGCTCAAAAAGCAGAAGTGGAGTCTTTGTATATCCTAAGGAAGGTTAGGCTTGAGTATTTTTATTACATGTGGTAAGTCAAATACACTACCCAATCCTTTCTTGCAGGCTTTTTAAAATTATGGAAGTAAAATCTGAATGCCTGTCTTAACCTAGCCTTGTATTTTCATTACAACTTGTTAAAAATTTCATGGATTATTAGAAAAAATCTACTAGATGATGAGATCCTGGATCCATACAAGTAAGTAGAAAATTACTTAGATTAAGTGCCCCAAAACCGCCACATTTTTGCTGCTTTCCAGAGAAAAGTTTTAGCTGCCATTCCCAGTGTGCATGCAGAAAGAATATGAGGTTAGATTTTTTTCAAATTTGCACGGCCTTTTTTGTTTAGCCCATAGTCTCTGGTAAGGTGAAGCTGTTTAAAATTCTACAGGGCCAGTGTTTCTGCACCTGTTCCTCATCAGTCGGAAGGTTGAAATGTTATCTTGTCCCTTTATAGAAAATACTGAGCTGTGGGACTTGTATGTGACACAAGAAACAGCTGGTATTTAATGGAAGCTGTGTTGTTACCAAGTCTGGAGAAAGATACCACCTCTTCTCCTTTCAGCTCTTCTAGAGCTTGCTATTTAAGTTGAAAAAGACCTAAGCTGTAGTTGGTGTCAGTGCTAAATGTGTGTCTCATAAGTGAAAATCTCAGTTGTTACTCTCTCAGCTTTTACAGCCAACTGGGATAAAATGCAAAAGGTAAACCATTCTTTATACAGAGTTTTTATCAGTGAAAACAGGGAATTTCTCTGACCTTTACAGGATAATCAGCTTTAACATATTAGCTCATACAGTGTCACCAAGTTCTGATTTTAAATAGAAACCTTTATTTACATTATTATTAACAGCCAAACACAAAAACCAGAAGGGCAGTTATACCTTACAACCAACCCTTTTATAAATCAGAATCCATGATTTTTCTGTTTTGCAAAATAAAGATACAGATATTTCAAGCAATACTTAAAATGTAAACTAAACCTAGATGCAAGTCTCCCTACCATATGCCTTCTCCTGAGAATTTTTTAGAATATTGCTCTCAGAATTACATGGTTTCACACTTGCTGTATCATTCTGTCATCTGGTAGTCTGAGCATAAATTCTGTAATAAAAGGTGTGCTAACTGGTGCAACATTCAAATTTTGTCTTGTGACAGAAACATGGTCTGAATTTCTCACTTTGGAAGCGGTATTTTAGGCCAAGAAAAAAAAAGCACGCTACATACAAGTTAATAAATACATGGTTTCTGTGATCGAAATAGTAACAGAGACATAGCAAAACAACACTTTTATGCAGCGGTGATCAGAGCTTGCTGTACTAGCTAATTCATCTCTTACTGCTGAATACTGTTACATGGGTTTTATTTAAAAAACATTCAGAAAAATCTACTGCTATAGGACTAATGCAAAATTGATGGTAGTAACTAAATATCAACAGATTTCAAAGTAGATGTACCATTTAGTGCTGCCATGAAAGAGGCTGTCAATGCAGTTCAAAAATTCCCCCCTGCCCCTTCATCAGGTTTAAACTAAAAATCTTTTAATTCAGAAAAAAAAAAGTAGGTACTGGAAAGCTACAACATTCTAAACAGACGAGAAAAGGATGAGCTTTTAATAATATTGGTCAGGTAGGTACCAGTTATACGCAGATGTATAAACAGAATTACTAATCTTAAAAAAAGTTGTACTGCAAGATGTATACAGCAACTGGTGTTGGTAGTGTTCATCGGTATAATGAACAACTACAAAATATAAATATTGTTCTACTCTGATTGGATATAAAAAGCAAGGGATTGTTGCCTTTCACCCTCAGTAAGTAGCACTTACTCAACAACTGGATATGTTCCAAGAAATGAAAAGATAAAAGTTCCTTAGGCTTTTAAAAGTTTTGCATTATAAGCAGAAATTAATTGGACTGAAAATTTCAAATAAATGCTGTGATAATCTATATACTCGGTACTAGTGGAAGATACAGGGTTAGGGTTGCATGAATTAGATCAATTGACACCACATTCCCTTTGAAACACAGCTGGCTAGGTGCTATGGATTATTTTTTAAGAATATTTCTACTGAAACTTGTGTTAAAATGGAAGATCACTGAATATTCTGAACAATAAAACCCCCTCCTGCTAATAGTACCAAGAATAAGCAAAAAAGAACACAGATCAGGGTTTTTTTGTTTCTTTTACTCACTTGGGAGAAATCAGTTTTCCATTACACAATGCACAACAGAAACAGAAGCACCACACAAACATTTCTGGGTCATCCCTTATGAAGGTTTAGCGGTTTAATTCCTTGCAACTGCAAAAAGTACAAAGGGGTCTTCATTTCAAGCACCCAAAATGGAGGGGGGAAAAATCCCCCATGCTATCAGCAAAGAGTATGTAACCAGACTTAAATATTGCTGTGACAGACATCTGCTTAGAAAATACATTTGTTACTATTTGAACAATCCAATGAGGTGTAGACATTTGGTTAAAGTGTGGCTTAATATCCTTGAAGATTTCTGGATGTTACATAAAACCAAATATTTTGCAACAGACAAACATTTTTAAAGAACATTTAGAATTCATTAAAATTGACCAAAAAGACACAATCCAGATTCATCAACTGAAAAGGCAACCTATTACAGACAGACATGTCTGTCCTGACAAGCTGTAAGATCTCACAATGCAGAACCTTCGTGTCAAATTGCCTTAGGTAAAAACAAATGTAACAAAAGTGCTCACAGGTGGAAAAAGTATTGAACAACCAGTCTTTTTTTTTTT
>VWYP01020592.1:0-52440 GCA_013400435.1 Pycnonotus jocosus | reverse complement strand
CCTTAAATTTATTAATAATAAGAAAAAAAGTCTATTTGGACCTCAACTACACTCAGTTTTCAGAAGTCACTTTGTTAAATATTTAGCTTCACAAACTCTGCAAAAATGAGTTAGTGACCTACAAAAGTCATGTATATAATACATTATTTTAAAGACCATATTTACAAAATTTATTCACAAAAAGACTGCAAAATTCTCATTCTGACTGCAGTGTCTTGCCTTGAGTTTTCTGAAGATATTTTCAAAAAGATGAAAGATTATTGCTCTAATTTGCATACACACAAAACATTACATTATGCAGTCCTTTCAAATAATTCCTAAGAGATTGTGTTTGAGAAGGAATTTGAGCACACTCTTACCTTCATATGAAGTCCTTGTCAAAGATATTGCATTTATCCATTATATAGTCTTCTATAAAGTGCACTTAGCTGCACAGCAATATGTAAATATTAGTCACAATTGTGTTTAAATAATTTAATCTTTTTATGCCTTGGCTTCAACAGACAAGATTTTGGACTAGCATGTGCCAATTAATTTTGGACTGCTACTTCGCTTGGGAAATCCCTGACTCTTAGGGTAAGAGACTAAAAGCAGCATTTATATTCAGGAATTCATATAAAAGAGTCAAGGCTAAGAACTACATTCTCTGTCAGAAATTGTCATTAGAGAAACCAGGAAATTCTTACCACTGTGACTTTTCCAGCCACTTTTGTCTGCCTGGGCTAAAGAGCTTTGGATAGCTACAGTAAACAGACTACGTATACCAGGAGTCTACCCATCATATCTATTAAAACGGCATTACCAAATTCACAGTTCCAGAGGAAGAGTGCCAGCCAAAACTATTAACAAACTTTTTTTTTTTTTTTTTGCACCCCACATCATACAGTAATACATAGGCTGCTTCTACTAAAATGTATTTTTGTTGGGTAGGAGTTTTTTGGTTTGTTTTCCTCTGGATGAGGAAATTTATCACTGGTTTCTGTAAGCCCAGTATGACTTGCCATGAAGGATGTGTCACTTTCCTTTCTGACCCTAGTGCATTCAGCCATTCTTGTTTGAAGATGTGGTTCTAGATGTCAGCAGTATTTCTGTTAAAGAAAAGGTACTTTCATCAGAGAAGACATCTTTGCTGAAAGAAATGGTTCATGTACTGCATTTGGAAGAAGGAACTACTGACAATCAAGGCCTAGAAGCAGAAGAATAGCCTTTTAATGCTCCACTTTGAAAATTATCTAGAAAATAAATGCTGTCCTAGGATTTCCTAAACACACTCTCTGGTTATCTTTATGCCATGTAGATTTGGAAAATCTGACATTTCACCTTTATATTGCCCTCTTTATAAAAGGCATTTGTTGTATCAAAATCCTCCAAAACTTTACTTACCCCCCAGAAGTCCTCATTATTCTGACTGCTTCCTCAAGTATGCTGGACAAAATTTTATGAGGTACTTTTTACTTGACTAGATACAGCTTATGTTAGTATTATGTTGCTCATCCTAGATATTTGTGGAAAGATCGTAGCAGAAGTGTAAAAGTGTATTTTGTATTTCAGCTTTCTTTTCAGTGCCTGTTATTAGCACATTTTCACCTTGCATGAGGGATCTAAATTTTCCATATTTTCTGGCTATGCATATGCAAGTTATTCTAAGGTATTGTAAGAACAAGTATCATTATCAGTGTCTGCCAGAAAGATACTGCACTATCAGGATTATTAGCCTGACTTATATTACATATAATTTTCAAGATCTGCTGACAATGCATCCCACAATGTCCACGGGTTTTTTTTTCCTGGAGTTTCTCCAGGTTCAGAAGTATTTCATCATCCTTTGTCCAGTTAAAGGCTTGATCTTACCCATGATACTTCAAAGTCAACAGCTAATCCCAGCATACAGCTTGGGTTCATTGTGAATTTTCTTATGTATCATCAAAAAGAAAGTATCTCTTAGGACATTAAATTAATAGGGCCACAGATGCAAATACAAACAAGGTAACTGAGAGCAGGATTGTGCCAGAGGAATGGATATAAGCAGACTGTACTCAATGGAATAAGAGTCAGCAAATCTTTTCATCAGTCTTGATGTACCAACTTACCTGGTCTGGACCCATAGGCAGTCCTGACATAGGCATGGTATTAATACTCATTTGTCCCATATGGCCACTGCTGCCATTCATGTGCATCATACTGTATGCTGCTGGGTTACCTTGAGGGCTGAACTGCTGCTGGGGAAAAGAACTGAAGTACAAAAGGACAAACAGAATTACTTTCCAAGAAGATGTATTGCCTTCCCTGCACCAGCTGCCAACACACAGAAGATAAAACTATTCTCACATTTACCTGTTTTTACTCAGTATCTGTTTAACATGGAAATTCCCCTCTCAAAAGGAATTTGAGTTTTTAGAAATGCAGTTGTATGTGTATGCCTAATGTAACCTTTTTGCAGGCTACTATTACAGCTGTATCATCCATTGTAGTACTATTTGATATGTATTTTCCCATCCTCTCCCCCAAGTTATTTTTTCTTCAAATATTAAGTTAATATTTAAAGACTGAATGCTGTTTCTGGTTACAAAGATTGTAGAGGTCCAATATGTATCAATGGAGCTAAGCATAAAACACCCTTAATCATTTCCTAAACCACAGCAGGATGAAGGACAATACAGACACTAGAAAGACAGTTGCTTTTTCCTCTTGTAAATCCTTTTCCTGCTACATGCTATTTAACATAGTTTCTACTTCCAGTGAAATGAAAGACACTTTTTGAGAAACAGGTTTTAATGGCAAAGTTCACCTGTTTCTGGGCATGCTTCCTGAGGGCCAGACCTTCCTCTCTGAGGACTGGTAAATTGTTGCTGACTGAGGATGCTGCAGCATAGGGTTCTGGCAGGGTCCAATTCTTGATGATATCATTGGATTGGGAGGGCTTGATACTCTACTAAATGCAGGATCAGGTTGTTGGCTTATTCCTTAAAATAAAGGAGACAGACACAATATACTTCAGTTATCACTACCTAGTACTTCATCTGCTTGCAGTGATTGGAAGGGGAAAAGTCATCCTTTTTTCTAGCAGTATATTCCATTTTTTTCAGAATGATTGGTATTTAGGTAGTTTGGATTAATATAAAAAGGGAAAAGAAAATCAGACAAATGAAAACAAAAGCCAAACTAGTACCATAATTAGGTGGATAGGGGAATTGCTGTGAAGGAACTTGAGCCATTGGAGAGCCTGTCATAGCACTATCCATGCTTCCTGAGGCTGTCACATTTGGTGGTGGACTGAAGGCCTGAGGTTGCTGTTGCTGCTGCATCATCATTGCCATCCTCTGTTGTCTAAAATGGTGACTTATTAGTTCCCTGTTACGCTGAGCCACCATTTGAGCATTAAGAAAACCTTGCTGCTATCCCCCAAAAAGAAGAAAAATCATATTAGAAGATGTTTTTAGAAATAAAATCATGTCAAAGTCAATCAAACTCATTCCTAAGACTCAGCAAGTCAAGGAAGTCTCACAGTCAGTACAAAAAATAATCAAAATATTAAGACAAAAGTTTTCATTAAATTGTCATTAGTGCTAAATGATGATATTTTACATGGAAAAACTTGGCATACTGAATTGACATCATGATCTAATAAACAAATCCCCCTGCAATCTCAGGAATAAGGGAGGTAAACCTCTTCCTTCTTTTAAATTATGCAGAGGAACAAAACCAAAGAGGAATGCTCTAAAGCCATGAAAGAAGCTCAGAATTCTAAACAGATGGCTCCTGTAATAAGTACTTACCTGGGATCCCACCTGTGGCTGCATAACTGGTCTCATCACTGAGTTAGTACCACTGCATGGATTTTCCATTTTTATTTCAAGCGTTTGACGGGTCTGATTCATAAACTTGGAAAAAGACATTTTAGCACTATTAGCTTGAAAATAACAGTACCTGAACAAAGTAATGGCAACTCCTGTAAATATGTTTTCTTTACAGACCTCTTGAATTGATAAAATGCAATGACTAGTTTTTGCCTTGTCTAATGTACCTGAAGAACCAAACTATTTGTTTAAACAGCTCAAACACACAAAAAGGAAACCACTTCAAACAGTGCAGCATTAACTGTTTTTGGTTATTTCCCTTGAAATTAGCACTCTTTAGGAATAAAGAGACTATCTATTTGTTTCAAACAATTAGTGTCACAGAAAACTAAGAGAGAACACAGTATTTCCTAACATTTACCATTCCACATGTGGAGAGGAAAGGGTTGAAAAATGGAAGATTGGCAAGGAGAGAGAAAAAGAAGTTGTTTTTAGAATTGTTTTCTCTCAAGGACCAACCATGCACCTGGGAGATGTTAGAAAATATTCTGGCTGAGAAAATTCACATATTTGTGTTTGCTCTGGGATGTTGTCCGTCTACAGAGAAGATATGGAATTTTCTCACAAAAGACAGCAGGATGTTGTTAAAGACTTTTAAAAGCCTTTCCCACAGACTTGGGCCTCTTTGTAAAGGGAAGGGAGATAAGAGGGTTTGGAGATGTGAAACTACAGCCTGGTGAAGGACTGTGCATGCTCCAGGCCCTTTTCATACGGAATGCAGGGCTCAAGCCTGGGTGCTTTTTGCCCCTGCTAAAATGAGCTTAGCAGTGTATGTGTCTCTGTTTTTTGGTATCCAAGATGATGGAATAAACCTGCTCTTTGCACTTCAGCTGTGTGTTGCTGCCTTGGTGTTACCTGCGTGTATTCTGTTCACGCACCGTCACACAGCAGTAGGTCCGTTTTCCTAGTTTTATTTGTACACTGCATTTAATAATACCAAGCCTGCATTTTCACGTGGGGAATTCAGTGCTGAAATCATGCCCCAATTTTTAAGCAGTGTTTTCAACCTATGTTAACATCTATGCAGCTGTATCTATTCTCTCATCTTTATCCAAAGAAAATACCTAAAATAACATGAAATCACTAAATGGAAAGCAAACCCATATATTGATAAACCCAAATGATTAGTTGGAAAACACAGTGAGGAAGAAGTAAGACCTGATTTACAGAAAAAATACAGCTGTGATTTAATGCTATCCGTGAGGTTCTGAAAAAATACTGAACACAGATAAAGAGATCATGCAAAGTTACATTCTACAATAGTACTGTTTTAACTAGCAGTTGTTCTGTGTGCTGCAGGAACCAATCCAATCTGTAGCTAGGGAGGCTGATGAAGGAGAAACATTTGCCCTAAAAATGCTCTTCTACTCCTACAGCCATCTGCCAACTCAATGAGAAGCACTGTCAAAATAAAAGATCCACCCTCTCAATCATATGTTGTAATGTCCATTGTAGCCTGGGTGCTTTCACAATTCCGCGTGCAAGTGATTCCATTCTGAAACATGAAGGAATTGTAAATGTAGGAGCAAAAAATTACCTGCTGTCCCTGGAGCCTCTGCTGGAGCTGCATGCGTAGTTGCTTTGGCGTGCTGGTCCGAGGTCTCATCACGTTTGCTCGGGGATGCATACTTTGCAGAGGAAAGTTGCTCAGTTGGCTCATCTGATTCATCACTGAATCAAAAGACGGCTGTTGTCCCTGGATGTTACTAAAACCTCCTGGCATTGCTGCCCCTTGCCCTTGATAGGGTTGACCATATAACAAAGGCTTCTGGTCAATCATAACTGAAGATTCCTGACCTTGAAATGAATCTTGTTTGGGTTCCAAAGCTTGTCCCTTCAACAGATACAGAAGTGCCTTCACTAGTGGTATGTATAGAATTCCTAAAGAAGCAATAAAGCTAACATAGCATAACACACCAGCCAGCAATTTCTTGGGTAGAACATAGCACGGACAGCTACTGTTAGTTCTGTCTCTGAACTAATGAAATAGCAAAATTGATTAATAATAATAACTCCTTTTAAAATCAATTTAGGTGCACACTGCATCAACAGGCAGACCAGTGTCACCGTTCAAGCCCTTCTGCACTTTTTGATGCTATTCATACAAATGATAGTGTCATGTGGGTCTTAGCAACTTTGAAATTACTCACAGAATTTCTTTTTCCTATTTGCTAGCCATGCAAATTCAACCTGGAACTGAAGGACAGGGAGGCATCCACATCACTGCCAGTCAAATAATTCACAACCTAAGCTCAGCTGACAGCAGGCGGACTAAGCAAACCTAACACAATTCTCAGTTTATAGAATTATAATGAATTATACCCCAAACTCCACCAAATATACCAAGGCATTATACAATAAACTTCTGTAAGAATATGCCATTTTATATTTCTTGTCATGCACAAGAAATTTAATCGATGCTGAGTTTCTCCATTGGAAATCACTAGTCATTTCCAAAGGGAAATGTATGAAGATGAGGATGTGAGGAGACAAAGTAAATGAGGTGGCCTTCTTCACTTCCTTTTCAAGTAACAAAATAATACTGGTCTTGGGAAAATAAATGGCCAAAATATCTGTTTACTTACTTGGTTTACAAGATCAGGAATTCCTAATGCTCTGTCAATTTCTTCCAGACCTGTGACATCTGTATTACTGAGCAGTGTGTGCAGCTGATCCAGAAGTGCGCTTTCATCATTCTGGCCTTCCACGTTTGGTGCCGAACATAACAGATCATCCAAAGAGCTTCTAACTAGTTGTCTATAAATAAAAAAAAGCACTAAAATCACAGAATCAATAAGGTTGGAAAAGGCCTCCAAGATCACGGAAACCAACCTTTGAGTGAATACCCCCTTGTCAATCACACTTATAGCAAGCACTAAGTGCAACATCCAGTCGTTTCTTGAACACGTGGAATGTGTCTCCACCATCTCCCTGCGCAGCCCATTCCAATGCTTGACCTCTCTTTCAGTGAAGAAATTCATTACAACCATTACAAGGGAAACTACAGTTTTTATATAATATATTGACCTGGGTATGGTTAGGTATGACAGTCACCCAGACAACTGAAGACTTAACAACTGAAATCCCAAAGTTATGTCCTAAAATGTCCAGTCACCTTCCATGCACCCTTGAACACACATAAATTCTCTTTTCTCCTGGTTTCTACTATGTGCCCCAGAGATACAATTTCAGAGTCTCCCATCTCATTTTTCTGTGCCTCCCAACTCAAGGATTGATAGATTTTGTTAACAATGCCTTTTGTGGAGCTGGGTTAAAAAATATCCAGTGTCAGATCACCAGCAGAAATGGAAACATTTCTGAAACATTCCAGAAATGGAATTCAGGCTCCAATCTGTTATCCCCACTTTGTATGCACAATTTTATGCTACACAATCTTATTTCCAGGTCTTAAATTCTTCTGACAGACAGCAAACAGATGTACTTAGAATTACCTTAAAACCTTCCCCAATTCTACCTGTTTTGTGAACCCCGTGACGCTTGCTCCACGGACATCATATTGTCAGGCCACAATCCAGGTTGCTTAGATGGTCCAGGCTGTCCATACAGATTCCTCCCCATGTCAATGTTTATCTCATTTGGTCCTGCAAGGTAAAACATTTGTGTATTTTTTAAAAACCAAAGGTCTCATCTTGCTCTCCTAGCGCTCACACTAGGATGGTCACACAAATTGTCAAGCAATGTAGCTTTGTGAGTTTTCCATTATCACATTTTACAGTGTATACACACATAAACTCACAGTCAAGATAATTTCACATATATAACACACACATTTAAATATGGAAGACAGTGATCTAAACCTGCTACCCGTGTTAGAGCAGAATTGCGATTTCTAATCCTTTAGCCTCTAAATAGGCACATGGTAGACATAGCACTTTATATGAAAAAAAACCCCAACAAAACTTCTGGACAATGACATTTGGGTACCAGCAAATATACACTGTCATAGTGACATCAAAATCTGGCATTTTAAATTCCAATACAGAGTGGAAATCAAAAGAAACACAAAGTACATAATATTTTGCTCTTTGGGAGTACTTTCTTCCCTCCATCTATCCAGGGACATCCAGCACTACATAGGAGAGTTTATGTCATCCCACTATTTCCCAGTATCTGTATGAATTACCTAGCACCAATGACTTCTAGGAAGCTAAGCTGGAAAATTCTCACTTAGTCAGGAGCGCACAAATTTCTTCTGTATTTAATCTTATATCCATTTGTTGCATTGAAATAGTAAGTCTGTTTATGAGAACTGGTGACAATCCTGGTAGCTTACCATGATAAGAAAGGAATGCTGTCTATTCAAGCTGGTTTGGGACATACTGGTATTGGCATAGTAGACTGGAGAATTTCAGCTCTAGACTAAACCTTTGTTAGGCATATAGAACAGAAAAAATCCGCAGGCTTTAAGACTGTTCATACTTTAGACATACAGCTTATTTTCTCCCATGCACACATGAATGCTTTGAAGAAAAACAGTATTTACAATGTGGCTTTACATGAAATTTGGCTACTCCATTTGAAAAGAGTTTTGAAATACTTGAGAGAAAGACTTTAAAAGACATTGATTACCAAGCACTTAACAGAAGGGGGAAAAAAAAAAGCATCTATATCAAATAGGATGAATTAAATTAACCACAATATTAGTATCTTCACATACGGAATCATAGACGCCATTTAGTTCTCAGAATTTAGCAGAGAAATACACAGAAATTATACCCCCCCCCGCCCAGTCTCAGGACCCCGAACAAATTATCTGTGTATGAGACACAGCACCAGAAGAAAATAAGAACATCACCAAAAAGTCATAAAATGTCACAGTCAGGGAACAATAAGAGTCTCTACCTCAAAAAGCCTTTCAATGAAAAGCTAGCATTTTACTTAAAGTGCAAAGATTCTTACGATGAATGCCTACCAAGAAACTAGTGAGCTAGTGCTATGTAGGATAACAAGAAGTTAAGAACTTACTCATGTGAATCATTTGCTGTTGCGGCATTGGTCTAGTACCAGGTATGCTGTTAGAGCGAACAGGCAGCCCAGACACAGAGACACCCTCTGGGGGCCTTGGAAGGGTTGTACTGAATTCAGGTCCTGGTCTCAACATTGAAGCAGAACTTGCAGATTCCAATCTGTTCACTTTGGAGTTTGGCAAACCCCAGTCTCCTGATTGGTGCTGATTCATCGCCACATTTCTGTTGGGAGTGCTTGCTATAATGAAGGGCAGAAAACACAAAAATTTATTATCTGGAGTGCATTATGTATTTTGGTTTTAGAATTACTTTACTATTTCACCAAGTGCACCTGCTAATGTCACACCAATTGACTGAAGTCCTACAAAAGCATCCAGACCTCACCATCCCAAGTTCTAAACTGAACAAAAACTGTATGAATCTAAATATACATAAAATTCATAATGACTGGCTGCCACTGTGAACTGGTTTTGCTTCTATATAGCAAAAGCACATGTTAAACTAAAAACTCAAAATAGTAAAAAATAATTTAACTACTTAAAATACTGGTAATGCCACAGTTAACAGTTACGTTCTTATAATTTTAGCTAAGGTAATAATTCCGAAGTATTAATGATGGTAAAATAAAAATTCTTTAATGTTAAAGTTTCTTCTAACTGCAACTTGTATTTTAATCTTACAACTTTTTTCATATAAAAGCTATTTCCTTCACAGTGACAGAGCTGTTTGTATACAACCAACAAACCCAGATTTGCTCCAAAATTTTCTTGGTTTTCAATCATTCTTGGACTTCCACCCATCGAGTTTTGCTTTTGTAACATGGAGAATGCATTGACATTCCTCACTGAAGCACCTGAGCCAATAGGGCTGTCTAAAGACAAGGCTCTGTTAAAAGGTGGGTGAGTGGTCTGCACAGACTGGGAACTCCTCACACCTGTTGAAGAATTAAAAGATGCATGCAACTGTACATTTTAAATAAAATATGCTATTAATGGCTTAAATTAGTCTCATCTCTTTATGAGCTCATATACTCGATCTTAAGCATGCCAGGAACAGTTATGTTGCTTATGTTTTCACAACAAAAATTCCCATTTTGAACCCACAGTTAGGACCTTTTTCAGAAAAAGTCAAAGGCAGTTCCCTTTGGCCCTACACAAAAAAAGAGGGTCATTTTAATTTAAGTTCTGTAATGAACCTAGTATTACAGACTTCTTGATATCTGTAAGTGGGCTGCCCAGACTTTGGTTAACTCCCATATGGAGGTAGAAACAAATAGTTCTATTTGGAACAGCTGGAATCCAGACGTGGTGTGTTCCTGAGCACAGTGTCCTCCACGGATAATTAACCCACAAATCACTGTGCTTCACAGCCAACAGTGTCAGTGGCCTTACATGTTTTTGTACCTGGTTTTACATTTCCCATTATCCATGTTTCACCTTCTTCTGTTATGTCAGCAATCCAATGCCCTATATAATCAAGAGATGACCAGTGTCATGAAAGAAAGCAACAGATACCATGATGCTGGTCTATTAGCTAGGTTATCCTCCCCTCCTACTAAGGAAGGGCATTCTTTTTGATGCCAAGGAGGAGTAACAATTAGAATTTACTGGCCACAAGGTGTTTTCACACAGAGTAAGAAAGAAATTAAAATCTTGTCACCTGTCCCATATTATATCACTAGTCATCAGTAAGGGATAAAAATTCTCAATTTTAATTTACAACACACAAAATGTCTTTCCTGATGACCTGTCTCTGAGAAATCTACATTAGACAAAGCCAAAATAAACCATAAAACAAGGAACTGAATGTTCTTCATTGTGCATATAGCAGGTGTGTGCTGTCAAGACAGCTAATAGTGTATATAATAGCCTATGAAATCATAATTAGCTATTTTGCATTACATTTGTCCTTGAAGATATAGGAGATGAAGAAAGTATTATCTAAGGGTTTGAGGATGCATTATGTTTATATCAGGTAAGAAGAAAACCCAGACTTTAAAACCCAGGTGGTAGATTTAATTCCTTACCCAACAAGGCATTTCCTTGAAATAATGCTTGCTTTGTTCCAGGGTTATTTCCATTTGCAGACATAGCATTATTGTAAAATTCTGAACTAGCAAGATCACCTAGGATTGCATCCAAATTATCCAAGTCTCTGTTCATCTGAAAATGATGCAGTAAAATACCAAGGTTATTTACTCTCATATGGCTATACTTCAATTTTTACATAGCTCCTCACTAATCTTAAAATATATGACTGGGAGACAAATGTATTAATTCATTGATACTATCTTGAGCTATCTTTTAACTTTCAAAGAACTTCAGATATCATTTAGATACATTTTTTAGAGCATTTTGCTTGGGTAATTTTGAAAATTAGCAGAAAACACATGTAACTAAAATGAAAAGCACTTCCAAATATTAACATTTCAATCATCACAAGTTACAAAGATAAAAACACTAATGATAGTGAACAACATTGAGAATGTGTACCAATCAGTGACAAATAGTGTATCTATCATACACAAAAAGCTACTAGTGACATTACAAGACACGAAAATTATGCACCATTTTTTCCGTTCAGTTTCTAAATGGAACTTTCTTTTAAAATTTGTCTTTAAATCAGATATAGTTTCAACAGAAAAATAATACATATATAATGGATCCATATACTCACAAAAGAAGTTTCTCTAAATGCCTTAATTACATGTCAGGAGCAAGTATTAAGTTGTGTACTATCACAGAGTTGTTAGTGACTTTTCCATAAGTAGTATTCAAGCTATGTTAAGGTGTTTCACTGATAGTCAGCCAGTAGCTAATATAAAAAATTGTGTTGCTTTTGGTTTTTTTTTTTTTTCTTTTTACCCGGTTATTACTGATTTGGGAAATTCAAGGTCTAAAAAATCGATATACCTTCAGTAAACTCTGCCATACTGACCAGTACTGTTTACTTTGAAGTTCCAAATTTTAGGACTTAAATACAAAAATATTATATACAGATTGTAATTTTAAGAACATCTGTTCCTAGCAAGTGCACTGCTAGTTTCAGAATAGTTTTTCCATGGTGCTAGTTTTCGGTATCATGACATTTCTTGGAATTCCAGCTCTAGAATTTATTTGTATTTATTTATACAAATTATATATACATTCAAACACTTTAGTATGCATTTATTTGAATGCTGATTCCCCCCCGCCGAAGAACATATTCCCTCATTTAAGGAAAGAAAAAGAGCACTAAAACCCATGAATGAACTAAAGCAGATCATGGCTATTTCAAGTCTTACACATTTTTGTGTGCTGTTTATATTTTCAAAACGAAATCACATGTTACCTTTTGCTCTTGTATTGCCAACTAATTACAGAGGAAGTTACGGCCCCATTTCCTACTAAGCCATAAAGCCAAACATGTGCTAAGATCTAATTCTGAGAAATAATTTGCAAATATTACCTTAACTGTACCATAACATAAAAACATTAGTCCAGGATTTCAGGACATCAGATTTGGTTATATACACATCCTGTAGTTGGTTTTGTTTGTGCTTTTTCATTCACAACTAAACCTGAGTTTATTGTTTCACATCATTTGCACAGAACTTTTTTAGAAATGTTTACACACGCACACTGTAGAGTCTTCTATATTTAGTCATTCACTGTAATCATAAAATATTGGTTAGGCCACTGCCATCATTTACATTTTACTGTACCTCCTCTGCTGGCTCCATTTTTATTTTCATCTCTTTTTCTTGACTTGAAGTAGGAATTGTAGAACTTGTGCATTGTCCCATCTTACTATCCACACCTTCTACTTTAGGCTTCAACTCTTTGGAAAGCGGGTCCTTAATATCATCTTTATCTAGTAGGTATCTTAGTAAAGCATTGTTTTCTTTCCTCTTTGGGCTCAGTTGTTCATGTTTGACAGTGCCTTCTCCACAGGAGGCTGTGTTACTAGTATCATGATACGTGTCTTTACCAGTAGCTTCAGCTGTGATCTTGGCCACCTCTGCTGGAGAATTACCATTCTGCAACAGTTTATGTAAAATCCTGTGCTTCTCTTGCAGGAGCGATCCATGCATGTTTGAGGAGGAAGACACCCCTCCAGATGTTGATGAGGAAACTCCTGAAGGACTGGTAACGCTGGTAGAAGACTCTTTACAGTTTGAGTCTAAAGGTGAGTTTGATGCTGTAGAATGTCCTCTTTCATCTGAGGAGCACGTGAGTAGCTGAAGGAGTTTTTTATGCCCTTTGCTCTCAGATGGTCCTCTCTGACTTTCAGATGCATCCAGATTTCCCTCTTTACTATCTTTTTCACTTACGGGATCCCTGCTGTTTGACTGGCAGATGGAACTTTCCACTTGGTTTTGTTCACAATACAGACCAGAAGGGCTTTTGGAGTCCTGGGTACTTGTTTTACTTTGCTGAGTTATGCTAATGTTTGGGGAATTATCCAATTTTGGACCCGGTGAAGAAAGTGTTGACAAAAGGGAATTTCCAACACCCTCACTAATGGCTTGCAGAGCACTAAGAGAACTGCTAGAGAAAGTGCTGTTGCTAGTGTTGCTGGCAGATCCCATTGGTGAGTGCATACCTGTATCATGTGACAGAGATCAAACTTATTAAAGTATTGCCTGTATCTAGTCTTCCTTTGGATTATGTATAACTGCCACATTGAGTTATTATTTTAAAATACATTTTTACCATGAAGTTGGGTATACTGCATTCAAGTAACACACGCAGGGTCATATAGAATGGTTAAAATGGATGAAAGATGGAATTCAGATAAAAGTGAGGAAAGATAGCTTGGGGGGAAAAAAAAAAAAAAAGAGCTTAGAGCAAAGATAAAATACCTGTAGCTGGAGAATATTGGTGTGAACTTGTTTTTGGACTCCCTCGATTCCTAGGAGATACCATTAGATTCTGTTGGTTGGAAGTTAAGCCAGGACTACCACATGGTGGGCTACTTATATTTAACCCAAAACTATTACTCTGATAAGCAGAGGACTGCATTCCGGGTCCAGAGTTCACTGGCCCCATATTCCCGGGGCCTCCATATCGAGTGCTGGTGAGCTGACCCACTGCACTGGGATCTCCCATCCCATAGTTCCTGTTCTGCATTGACATGGCTTGACCAGGTGACATGTTTGTAAGACCATTAACAGAATTTGTGTTTCCAGTCACAGGTGTTCTGATGTTTTGCCCAACAGAATTAGGATTTGGCCGATATCCATTTTGTTCTCTGTGAATTCAACACGATCCCCAGAAACCAAAAGAAAAGAAATTAAAACCTTATTTGGAATCATGTGCTACAAACACATTGTTAAATAATTGCCCAAATATGTTTTCCAAAAAAAGAGCAGTGAGAATTCAAGCTTCCACTAAAGCAGACCAAAGCCATCACATTCATTTATTCATTACGGAAATGCTTGATCCTTTGGGGGCTTCAAGTCATAAGCACATACAGTATCACTGACTCAAAAAGCTTTCATCAACGGTTAGATTATTAATCAGATTTATCAATTTAAAAATTCTCCTTCTTTTACCCCCTTCCTGAGTAAACGCCTGACACCATGCTACTGTGCACATTAACAGTGTGTAACCCTGAACAAGCTCAGTTACTAATTTTTCAGCATCTGAAAGCACTCTTAATGCCAGAAGGAGACAGATTCTCTCCAAAGTGACATTTCAATTATTCTTGCAAAGAACAAAAAACAGGTCAGAAGAAATACTACTTAAGGTACATTTCAGTTATGGATTATGCATCTGAGAGGGTTTTGTTGTCTTTTTAATTGGTCTGCAAAAGCATATGACTGAGCATTTCTATTTTCAGTGTTTCGTCAGTTGTATCACAAAAGACTAATAAAAACATAGCACAGGCTTTGTCCAGGTATTGAGAAAAAAATTCTCTTTCGACTGTGACTGTCCTTCTGCCACAGTTAAAATGGGACTCTGTTAGGTTTACACATTTATTTGTATGTTATGCAGCTCTGCTTCCCAAATTATTCCCCATCTGAGTTTTAATCAGGTAAAATATTTTAGTATGCTATTTTTCTCAGGTTATTTTGAAGGTCAAAGGTATTTTTAAAAACTGTGACACTTAAAACATAAACAGATACTACTAATTTTACCTGTGAAGGAAGTGGGTAGAGACAAATCCATGGCGATCATTAGTTACAGGATTTCGAAACAGTTTACTCTTCGTTTGTGCTGTCACTATTGTACCATCCGCTAAAGAAAACCGATACAATGGGGTTTCAGCATGACCTTGTGTATAAGCTGTAAAGAGAATATATAAATATAGTTAATATTTTAAATCCCAAGAAATATTAATATGAATTATAAGATATTTTTGACACACTATCCTTCATTAACTGCAGGTTTTAAAAAAAAAAATCCATAAAACTTTAAAAATAAACAAACAAACAAGACACACCCAAGACAGATACAGAGAAAAATTAAGTATTCCACAATTTCTCCTCTGTCAATAGAGGGAAGATAAAACCAAACAAAATTATTTTGATGCTGCAATATTTTGTGCTTACCAGACACAACTGGCAAAGTTCTACAGTTTTTAACAGTCTTCCAAGGCCAGATTATAGATTCCATGGTTCCTGCTTGGGGAAGCATTTTTAAGTTTGCTTCAATCAAAAACTTGTGGAAACTATTGGTTTTAATTTGAGCTTCAAATCTCTTGTTAATTTACGATTAATTTGATCAGTTATATTGAATAACTTTCAATGGAATGGAAAATCCGTTTTCTGACAGTATGAGTTTCTCTTTATCTAATATCCCCTCTGCTTGATTTACTTTTTAAATCCTTCAAAAAGACTAGAGTATTGAATAATTAGAAAACATCATCTTTCTTACTGAAGACTGTGGCTGTACTTTACTTATCTATCAAGGTTATCAAATTAGCATTATTAGCATTAGCAAAATATGTGGCACTAGAACGTTTGAAAGTATTTTGAGCCCTGGGTCTTGAGAATAAGAAAAAGGCATCAACACAACTGTTGTCACTTTCAGAGTTCTTTAACAAAAATGAAAGAATGAATCAAAATAATGTAAAACTAACATTAACCAAAAATAACAAGCTTATGATAATTAAACATGACATATTATCATAGAAATATAACTTTCTCTGTCATTGCTGTATTCATCTGTGGAAAAACAGCTTCTTTGAGGACCCCAGATCATATATCTGGTATTTTCCATGATAATTTCCAAAACAAACACATTGAAAAAACAAAACAACTTTCAGCAGAATTCCTCATTCTCAAAAGGTCATCCTCCTTCAGCTTGTAAATGAATCACAGTAATTAACAAAAACCATGGGAAAAAAAAAGGAACACAGGCAGAATTTAGCCTTTTTGTTTTTCAGGAGAAGCAATACAACCCAAACACTGTAAACTGATTTTTACCTTCATGATAGTGGCGTTTATTTGACCATGACTGCCCATCATTGTGGCATAAGAATCTCTGAATACACCGCCGAATTATATCTTCAAAGCCAGGTCTCATGGAAGATCGTAATGAGTTTGTATCAATGTTGACAAGTTTGCCTTAACAGGAAAGAAAATGCACAAGTTAAACTCTTTATTCCTATGACAAATCTTTTTGTATAAATATGGTACGTTTCATAAGGCTCCAGTATAACCTTTTTAATCACTAAATTCGGAGCATGAAGAAGTCATATTTATGAATTATCTGCCATATGAGAATATGATGCTGCTTGTTAAAGCATCACTATTCAAAGCAATTTATATAACTGAGTAAGAGGAAGTTAATCACTCACAGGTCACTGTCAGAGCTTTAGAAAACAGTAATTCTAGTCTCTGGTTACAGGCACCCAAGAGATGCACACAGAGTAAAATTTTAAAAAATACTGACCAGCTACACTGAATGAACACCATAAACACAAACTGGCATCTGAAAAAGTCCCATTTAGATTATACAACTCTTTCGATTTAAACAGCATAAACCACTTTAAACATTAGCTCATGTATTGTATAAAAATACAAACATTCTAAAGCACTTGCATTTGCTTCAGCTATGACCTAAAATATTTCTTCCACGTAAAGGAAAGAAGAACGACAACCATTTGAAATGCTAGTTAAAACACAAGTAATCCTTTCTGACAACCTACCAAACAGCAACATAGAGAAGAAAATGCCTCCCACAGGTTTTATTACGTCTCACTACCAACAACAGCGTATCATAAAAAGCACTTGGGAATTCTCAGCATGAATTGTCTTAGTCCCTACAGATACACAATACATACTCCATTTATTTAAAACAAGAGCATATAGACAAAGAAGACTCCTTCATACCTTCCTCCTAGGTATACTTCCTACCTGAAAGATCATGTCTTGTAATAAAGCTCTCTGGATTTGCTGGAAACGCCCTTTCTGCAGTTGTGATACGACGCGCCACACAAATCATGCAGGACTGCAAATCTGTATTTAAAAAAGAATGTTTCCTCTTTCATCGTCTCCTTTTTTACTGTATTGAAGAATCTAATAAAATAGCTGAAGTGTCTCTTCTTGTTACAATGGAAGTACAGACAGTAAAGGATTAAAGTTGCTGCATTCTTGAAAATGGTTTTCAAAACACCAAAGAGCTTTTCACAGAAATTTTTATGTACGACAATTCCACAAAAATTCCTACCTTCCCCCTCTTCCATCATAGCTCTTGGCTGCGACAGAGCGAAGCACTGCATAGTTTCATATCTTTGATGTATATCCTGGTAGCCACCTATATCTTCCAGGAGATCATGAGAGCTTTTCACCATCATCCGGCAATTGAATGTATGGCTCTTCTGTCTAGGTGTTTCACTAGGCCAACCAACTCCATTTACTTAAAAGAACAAAGTAAGAATTCATATAGATTTTCAGATACAATCAACTCATAATTGATTCTTCTTAATTTAGATACTCTGTTCCTAGATTACAGACATTAAAGACTACTTGAAGATGCCATCTCAATATACCATCAATATACCTTGGTATAATATAGGAGTGCTCAGGACCAAGTAAAAAACATTCTGCCTTTTGCATGACACTTTCAGTCACTTGAAGGAGTGCTGAGAAGTCACTCACACATTTTAAAAATAAGCAGCTCCTTCAGCTAGCCTTGTGTTATTAGGGAAGGTATTCCTTCAGTGTCGCTGTTTTAAAGGTATAGGTAAACCAACTGCAAAGGCTAAAGTAAAGTGTGAATTTCCAGCACATTTATTTCTGATGACATGCTATTGTAAAAACACAATAGCATTTATGAAGATTAAGATTATTTTTGTAGTAAAATATTCTTTATATAAGTAGTCTGTTTTGAAAAGTTATCCTTTACAAGGTATTTTTTTTCTTCTCTGATTGCTTTCAAACAGTCTAGTAAGTGTAGTAAATCAACTTTTACTACCTGAAGATTTAGGTAAGTTTTTAAGAAAGTCCTTCCGGTCCTCTTCATGCAAGATACCATAGACACTTGTATTAACCAAATCTTCTTGTTTATACTGCAGATACTGTGTGACATTTTCCGATACAAATACTATGTTCCCATCTCGATTTACAACAAAGAGGAAGCCGTCCAATGCCTAAATATTAACGTGACAACATATCATGTAAGACATACCAATTAATCCTGAACATAATTTTGTTTAAAAACTGTGCAGGTGATAAATGTCAATTTACAATATATTCACTTATTTTCAAGGACAGAGATTAAGTTTTAAATTCTTCTTTGAGGAAAAGTGTGTCTGGTAGGGAATTATTTAAGTAATCATTATTAATATGTCCATGTGATATTCCATTCAGCTTTCACATTGATAATCAGCCTTCTTGTTTCATTATTGATTCATATGAACACTAGATCATGAATTTGTAACATTAATTCAATAGTTAGCAAATTGAAACAAGAAGTTCAGTAGAAACAAGTACTAAGTCACGAATATGAAGACATTCCACTATCAAGTGATGAGACAGGACAATCTAGCCAAATACCTTATGTTCTTAATTGAAAGAGAAATTTAATATCTATGTTAAAAAATTAAGCTTCAAAAATGCTTTGATGAGCTTGTAAGTATCAGATTGGTTTTCTAGGCATAAAGAAATCCTATCTGCTATGTATCTTTATTTACTATTATTCTTGGATTATTTTTACTTGATGGCAACATTCATTTAAAATGTTTCATAATTTAATAACACAAATGCAAACACACATAACAAACCTCTCCTTGCAAAAACTCCTCCATTTAATGTCTATCCTCTACAAGAAACAAAATATTGCTTGTACAAATAAGCACTGCTTCAGTACTAATTTGCTAATGATTGCTGGAGTAAATAAAGCATAGGAATATTAGGAGAAGTCAAAAATTATCCTATTTCCTTCTACAGAGAATTTCAGCAAAATTAAGAAAGGATGATAGATTTTATTCCCGAGCCTTTCAAACATACTTCTGCACGGTTCTGGCATACTAGTTTATTACTACAAGATTGCATACTTTATTGTAATATTTTCACCTGCCTGAATTATTTGGTTCCATAGGGGTTTACTAGGGCCTAATTTGTACTTGCCTGTAATAAAAGAGGTCCCAATGAATCCTTGTCGATAACTCCTTGACCCGTAGATGATACATCAGCTTTCTGAACATCATCATCATTAGAAACTGTTTTTCCTGAAAGCCAAAAGATAAATTTCTCTAAAGCAAATTTTCACGTCATGGCCACATTTTAACATTACAAGCCAGACCCTAGGAAGTGTGTGAAATAAAGGCAAAAAGAAGCACAAATGAGAGAGAAGGGCTTCTAAAGACTAGAAAAAAAGTCATGGCCACATAATGCCAAACTCTTTGCTCATGTAAAATGACCTGGCAATTGAAGCTGACATGATAAACTTGCTTTGTGCACATTTCTTGTTGTTTTTCAGATGCTTTCTAATAAATACCTGCGAGTCTTTCAACAGCCATTAAACACACTCTGTGTATCTCTCTCTCTCTTGTGTTTTTCTGATCATCTCATTATCATTGGTCACAGTCTTCGGATGCCATCACCACTGTTCTACAAAAAGGCTTTAATTCATGTTAACGGTTGTGTGTCTGTATGTGTATGAGTGCGTATGTGCATGCATGCGTATAATAAAACTGTATTTTAAGAAGCAAAATATCCTAAGTTAATTGATTGCAGGAGAAGCTGGAATGGGAACCCATGCCATGCAGCAGAATTACAGAAAAAACATCATGAACTTTACTTTGTGGTACTTGCTGGCTGGTTAAGCAGACCACAAGAGAAGTGCAACATCTCAACTCTATAATGAAACATTAAAATACACTAGATGGCACTACAAAAAACCTTTAAAATAAAAGATGATTTTTAAAAATCATTTTAGCATGTCTTAATAAGATGTGGCAATTTGCTACAACAGGTAAGACAGGTATACACCACAGTATATTCTGTTTTTCTAACACTTTACTGCCTAAATGACACATATAAGCTTGGGAGGCTAGTCATTGGGAGGTGGAGATGGGGGTGGAGTGGTGTTTAAAAAAAGAAATTATATATACCCCTCACTCTATATTTCAAACACAGGTTTTACATACATTTGTTGATTAAAAAAAAGAGTATTATATTACTTAGGTTTACCCTAGCTGACAGAAATTACCAAGATATGATGCATTGCTTCTTTCTCCTTTCTCAAGCTGGCTATATTCTGAGTACATTTAATCACACTAAGAAAGCAATTTTTAAAAACTCATAAAAATCACTATCTCTAGTTGGAGGCTTGCCCGTAAGAAAAGGATATGTTTCCTTGAAGTGAAAGGCAACAGCATGTATTCTTCATACTGGTGAGTATTTGGTATAGTGTACAAGCAGACATGGTAGAGTACCATCTCCTTTTTTTAACCCTATCTCTGGTACAAAACTGGTAAGAAAGTCCATACAAAATTCTAAAATCCTGATTCCAAAAAAAAAAGCGATGATAAATACTTGTTTACTTTTAAACAGAAAATGACTTAAGGTGCTTTTAAGGTTCAAATCAAGTTGAAGTCCGAAGACCTGCTCAGTTACGTGCTATTGTGAAAACCACTACTCAATTTCCCAAGTAATTGTTGGTTCGAAAGAAGAATCACAATGAAATTAAACTAGTAATTTTGATTTAGCAGAGAACTGTACCTTGCTCTTTTATTTGTCGAATCTGTCTCACAGTTTCTTTCAAAATAGCACATTTATCTGGTTTGACATTGAAATTGTCAATGTCACTCAGATTAGCAGATATCAGCTCAGCCAGTTCTTCAACGTATTTGCTTTCCTGCTCACGTCGACGCTTCTCACTGCTGCAGACCAGACTAGGAATCAAAGACATTGTTTTGTATACTTACATACCATTCTATACAAAACCTGTGCTCACTCTGTGAACAATAATGTACTTCACTCAACAACCACCCATTAAACCTAGGCAGTAGTTATTCTCACAGCAAACATCAATCTGAAGGGCAAATGAATGTGTTTTGTTACACTGCTGTTTGGTTTGCATCCTTTTAAAGAATTTTAAGTAAAAATTTATATCAAGAGGATAGAAGAACGCTATTAATAAAAACAAATCCTCCTGGTTTTACCATATTATTCTACTGTCAGATTTAATGAAAAGAGCAGCTGTTTTTGTTATAAAATTCTAGTACTCATACAAAAAGTATATTTTAATCTTAGAAATTGCTTTACAGTTGCTTAAAATTTACTTGACAAATGAAACTGAATTTTAGCATTCTGTTAACTCCCTTCAGTTTCACTGTAAAGAAATGACTATAGAAGGTGATGCCTCATAAATTTCTAGGCATCAGGACCTTAATGCCATCTCAACATGGAAGAAAAGCAGAACCCCAGACAACCTAATGTTGCTGGATAAAGTGTCCTTTTCTTGCCCAGGTTAACGTGCTGCCTACAGCCTAAATCAACACGGACAGATGTCATACACAGTATGGCAAGAATAGGAAAAGAAGGCCTCAGGGCAGGGGCAAGAATGGGCACATCAAGGTAATTAAAAGAGAATAATCATTCTTTGAGAAGAAACCAAGTGAAAGAGTTAGGAAAGTATGCATGGACCAGCACTGGAGAAAACAAATACATAAGGAGTTTGAAAGATAAAGAAAACTAATGAAGGGTGACAATCTGAAAAAGGACTCCTGAATGGACAGAGAGACACTGTAGAAAAGGAAAGAGAAAATGGAATGGAGGACACTCATAAAAAGACACTGGGACACAGGGGAAGCATTTAAGGGTCTCATCTGTTGAATGAGGAAGGCAATGGGCATAGGGCACTGAGGATGTAGGGACAAATATTAGTACACACAACGCCTGACAACGAATTTAATAAAAGTTAATACTCTATGGGAAGAAGAACATAAAGGATAAAAAAGAATGTTTCACGTGGTGGAGGGCAATGAAGCTTGTGGGGAACAGACAACTGAGTCCCTCAGACAACAGTATCTGACAGAGCTGGGTGAGAGGCAGGAAGATAGCATAGACTGCCAGCATTTAAGATGAACTTGAAAGAAATGGAAGTACAAAACAAACCAGCAAAAAAGCTCGACCTCTTACAGTGTTCTTTGCTAAATGTAACTGCCTGAAATAAGGCCTGCCAAATGAATTACCAGATATGAAATGATGCCTTTAAAATTCCTGTGAAGCAAGAGGTTCTTCTTCTTTTGCCTTGCAGTCACAACTTTGAAAGGGATTCCTTATCCAATGGAAGATATCCCTGTCCATGACAGGGGAACTGGAACTAGATTATCTTTAAGGTCCATTCCAACTCACTCCATTCTATGATACGTCTACTGTATTAAAATTTCCACAGGAGCCTAATTATAAAGCATAGGTCATCAACTTTGGCATATCTACACCTAATAGTAGTTATCTATCTTCACAGCAGAAGCTGGCCTAGAGAGCTTTTCAACTAAACAAATTCCTTAGTTAGAACTTACTTTAAATTGCAATGTGAATTTGAAAAGCATTTTTAAAAACTCATTAAAAACCAGGAAAGTTCTATGTAAACCTACCTTGCACCTGGTGTATCACAGGGCAATGGCTTGCGCTTCCTTGACTCACTAGTCAAACTACTGAAGGAGTTTTCTCCTAATCCACTCATCTTGACCATGCATCAGCAACTCTTAAAAGCAATAAAATAATAATTGTGAATATAACGCTCAAAATACTAATTCAAAGTACAGAGAACTTGTCCAGATAAGTAATTTATTTTTATCAGATTTACAAATTTTCTTAATGCAAATCCATAAACTTTTTTGCTACTAAAAATAGTGTTTGCTTACCTTTCTTTAAAATTTACCCTGTATTTTACCAAAACACAGGTTATTAAAGCTTTCTATCAGTGTAAGCAAAACTAAAGTTTAAAAATGCATTTTATTTTTTTCACAGATATTTAAAATTTGCACCACTGAACTGGGACCACTGTATAGCTCCAATTCATCTTAAAAAAAAAAATCTCAGTATTTAAACACATATTTAGATAACCTGAAAAAAAAGCAATAAATTACTGTTATACCTAAACATAGTTGCAAAACCAAATAATTTTCATCCTTAGGAGTATATCAGGGGCTCACAAGAGTTTCATACCCATGTCTGCATAAAGCCAACAGATCACTATTACCATGTTTACAGGTTACTATAGTCTTCACATCTCTTGCTAAACCTTCTAAAGTCAAGTTTTCTAAAACTTTGAGGCCAAGGCAAGCAAAGACCTCAACCATCTTTCATTTCTACTGCTTCCGCAGCAAAGATAGGGCCATAGCCCAAGAAAATATCAGGTGATTTCGTTGAAGTCTAGTTACATTAAACAAATGTGGTGGATTATATATACATGACCTTCATGTCCCCTCGCTCCCAAGGCCAAAAGAGAGCACAGACATAGATGAGAGAAGAAAGCTGTGTCAGGTCCTGCTATGCTAGTCTCAACAACATACTGAGGGAGGAAAAAAAAATTAATGAATCTATGCTATGTATCTGGTTGGAGTATTTTAGAACATAACTAGAACTATAAAACGATCTAAAAACTTGGTTTTGGTCTTTTGTGCTACAATGCGACAAAACAGATCTGGGCAGTTAGAAATGTAGCATTATTGTATCCTTTTTACAGAAATTTCCAAATAAAGCGTGAAATTAATTTACTGCATTCTCCTTCAGACTGCAGTTCTTTACCCTATACAGCAGTGTCAATAATTGGGGCTAAATACTTAGTTAACAGAGCTAGACTTGTCAGTTAGAGAGAATCTTTTTGCATAACATAACCCAAGCACTAAGAAATCTTACACAGAAAAAGTTCTTTGTCTCCACAAGCAAAAACCACCATTATGACACTTCTTAAAAGAAACTGGCCTAGGATGACTAAATTTCTAGGAGTCAGTGATCACATATCACAAGGACAAGGAACAGACAGAACTAAATGAAGTTTATATGAAGATATCAGAGACTGGTGTCCAACTGGCCCAAGCAGCTCTGCAGAACAGAATATGAGCACCCTGTTGAACAAGAAGCTAAGTTAAATGCAAGTCAGCAGTGCATCCTTGCAGCAAAGTTAACCAACCCCTCAGAAGGGGCACACAATCAATTAACTGCTTCCAGGACAAGATATCCAAGAAAAAAAAAAAGAAAAAAGAAAAGGAAAGTGTGTGTATTATTAACCCTGACTGACTTGTGGCAGGGAGATGGGGGTGGAATCTGCTTTAGTTTTTTTCCTAAAGTCTAAACTGAAAGGACAAAGACACACAAGAACAGATTTGCACGAAGCAGCATGGAGGTTTTTAATTCTACACGTGGAGAATTTAAAAGGACCTTCTTCTTACAGCAGTATAAAATTTTGAAAGCTAGACAGGACAGAGGACTGGACTACTCTAACATGTGTTAAGAGCCCAGAAATAAAATGGCATGTTTTTAAAGTACAAATTCTCCTTGCAGCTAAGAAAATATTACAATGCTTAACATAAAATTGTATCATATCCAGTCCTCATGCCAATCAATATACATTACAAAAGGAAGGATAACATGCTTTTAAAATGACAAAAGAATTAAACCCAACAATCAAACATAATCTTCCATTTGAAATAAACAATTACAAAAGATGCCTAACCCTGTATTATGGGCAGGAACTGTACAGATAAGAACTTGGTCTTAAATATAAATATTTGATAAAGAAACAGGATGAATAAGATAAAACCAACAGAGAGATGGAAGAGCAAGTCTGAACACCTTTATCCATTCATATATTCCTCCAGGGCAAAAAACTCCCAAATATGTACATAGTGGCCTATTTTACGCAAAGCTCACGAAAAATACACTGTTAGGCCACCAGATGACAGTGCAGAACTGGACAACTGAAAGCTTCATTCAGCTGAATGAAAAAACTACTCACGTGAACAAGTAAGCAATTGGAAAAAAGAGATTATAAACAGCTTATGATCATGCAAAAAGCAGTTGATTATCTGAAGCTGATACTCATCATTACATGTGATTACAGACCTCACAGCTGAGGCAGCATCTTCAGTCATGCTGTAGGCGACACATGCGCACAGTTCCAGGACTGCTGCTTCCCTCCCTGGAACTGCATTTACAGGCTGAGTACAGACAGAGCTGAAGGTTTATGAGCTAATGTGGAAAGAGAAAGGAAGAGCTTAAAATGTAACTCTCAAGGCTAGCTCAGAAAGGATGTGGACAAAGCAAGTATGTCTGAAGCCAAGAGTAAATTCTGTTTAAGGGAAGGACGCATTTGAAACACATTCAGCAGCTGAAAATTTGAGCCAGGACAGACATTTCACTATACATTTCACTAACATAATTTTGAAGGTTACATGGTTGTATTAAATGATTTAGAACAGAAATGTCATTTCTGGTTTAACATGTACTTGTACTGACAGAACTCACAATGCAATTAAATAGCAAACCAAAATTACTACATTTTGTATCAGAAGCATAGATAAATACAGGAGCTTGGACAAGGAAGGAAAAATCAGTAATTTCCATAGGTTGTTTGCTTACTCTTACACCCAAGTAGCTGGTGGCAGTTTATTCAGGCCTGAAGCTGCAGAGCTGCTGCACATGTATTTTCCTTTCCCTAAGAATATAATTACAAGCCGCGCAGGTAGGTCGTGCCTAGAACAACTCTGTAACTGTTTAGCTAAGGAAATTACAGAAGCTGCTTCCCAATACAGACGGATTTACAGTAAAAATCGTAAATTTTTTCCCAGCTACAGGAAGTATTTGCAAAAGAAGCTACTACTCAGTGAGTTAATAATAAAAGAAATTGCCAGTTTTAGAAATACCAGGTGTTATATTTGTTCATTGAAGATGAACCTGTAATTTCTAATGGGCCAAGAAGTTTTTCCAAAAGGAAGGCTATTTTGGGGGTTTTGGGGAGTTTTCTTGAAGTTAAGTATTTCAAAAGACAGCTCTGAAATACAGGTTCCAATAGTTGAAACTTTTAGGCATTTTTACTACTAAAAGCAAAAAAAAATTAACACAGGCATCTTTGTATACTTACTTTCTGAGCTAAGAGGCAAGAACATTATTTCTGACTTATGAACCACTAATGCTAGCTAGAAAGGCTTCTCTGCTGGTTATAGTACACAATATTACCTACCTAAATAAAGTATTTTTTAAAGAAAATACTTAAGAGTGAAATTCTTTTTGTTATTTGCATGATTAAAATAAATCTAAAAGCTAGCTTAATGTGACTGAGTAGCTCAGTTACTACATAAAACTGGGAAAATACAAGAAGTTCTATTGAATTTTAGATCAGTACAAATTACCCAAAACAAAGTCCTCAAAGCAAGGCACTGTTTAATTCCATTGATTGTAGCAATAAAGAACCACTATATCATGATGCTCCTAATCCCACCAGTGCAGTGAGACCAAAAGCAGCAATATTCGGAGCAAAATTTCCAAATTTTCCTGATTATTTGCAACATCTTTTCAGGTATAATCTTAAATTTTCCAACATTCTTCACAATTCAAGAAAACAAAAAATAACAAAGATGTTCTTGCTCAGCAGTAACTGTGCTGAAAAAACACCAGTCCTTACTATTAAGGTGCTCATGCCTACATCCTTTGCAATGTACCATACACTTTTCATATGTCAGGTCTAATCACTTTCCAGTGAAAAGCATAAACGAGTTGTTGAAAAGGTACTGGATTTTGCACATGGCAGATAAAGTAAGTTCCAGTAATTACAAATCCATCCATTGCAACAGCATACATACAAACATATGATCCAAACAAAATCACAGAAATTAAAGAAATCATGAGTGTTTATGACTAGCAGTGTCCAACCTGCCAGGGTTTCAGTATTTTGACAGGGTAAAATCCATTGTATTCTAAAATTCCACCCTAGAGTAACAGAAAAATGATGCACATGCCAACAATACAGGACATTTGGTATGGGGAAAGTTCCTTAGGCCATTTCCTACAGATCATTCAAGCCAAAATGATGTTGAAATTACTAAGCACAATAAGCAGAAAGTTTTAATTTGATACGACTATTTCTTTCCTGGTCTTACTCAACTTACACCCACAGAATTTGGAAGGCTACTAACTTAATATCCCTGAGATTGCTTTCTGCTAGCTTGTCTTTCAATGCACTCGTTTCCTTGCCCAGCTCAAGTGTGATTCCCTTGTGCCCATGATCTCAGTAGCTGGTAGATGAAAGACCTATTCACCAAACAGGGCATGGCAAGTGAAAAGGTTTTGTCCTAGCAGGGGCCCAAAAATACAAACAATTACATGCTTCAAATTTAGTTTTTATATCTGTTTCACTGAAACAGCCGACTACCCTCCCTATTGCCTAACTATACAATACTTATTTAAAACATATCCAAAACATTTTCTTAAATCATGGTTTTTGCATGAAAACATTTTTAATACTTTGTTGGTCCCATGAAACCACCAAGTTTTTCCTGTATTAAGTATGTGTATTTGTGATACCTTGCATCCTTGGAAACTCTTCTGTCTGAGCTGATTTCTTGTTTGAAAAATTGACTAAGCAGAACTTAGCATTACTCAGGATAAGTCAGTTACACAGAATCAAATCCAACAAGTTCATTTCAATGAATCATGAGGATGCCCTGGAATTTTTTAAATTGTATATAATGTTAAAATATTAAGTATAATTCTCCCTCCTAAAAACCAAGATAGAAGTCACATATTTTTGCAAGATGCAGACTGCAATATTTAAATTTTGATAATAAATAAAACCAGTGGATATTCCATTCTGAAACACCGTATACTTGGTGGAAATTTGTTATTTCAACCTTCTATCTCCCTCAAATACACATTAAAAAGTATCAAAGGTTTCCAGTGAAACTTCTGATTCAAAATATTCTTGATATTATGCAGAGATTCTTTTGCTCTAAGGGTGGCCACAGAAACAACTGATGTTTTCACTTACATAGACAGGAATTCATAAGAATATAAGCAGCAATTTCACTTTCTGGCAGTGGTGCAGTAAGGTTTTTGGTTTGAGCTGTGGTTTTTTCTTCTTTCTTCCCTCCCCTCCTTTTCTTTTTTTAAAGTACATGCTTCTTATATACTAAACTGTAGCTTTAAAAACGTTCAGGTATATATAGTCCAAATATGAGATCAGTCACTTACTAGTCCTTAGCAAACATTCAAGCACTGCACATTTTTCAGAGGACCTTCAGAATCAGAAGTCATTTTAAGTCACATCCTGAAAAACAAAAGTAGTATACAATATGTAACTTCATGTAACTGTCATCTCTGCTATATGTTGAACAGCTGACCATTCAATTCTGTTGTCTCTACTCTAAACCCACATGCTCCTCTTCTAAATACAGAGGTATTAGCCAACTGCTTAACATCTTAAATTAAAAAAAAATATTTTATTTTAATGCTATGGTCTGTTTTGATTCACATGAATTAGTTTAGGTTATTGGGGAGCTTATCAAAGCTTATTAGGGTGCTTATAACAAAGCACAGCCATGCAGTAAGTGCTTGGCATTTGGGGTTGTGCAGTCAGCTTCCTCATTAGATCTCACCACATCAGCACAGCTTTCAACACGTGAGCATACAATTTCCTGTCTAAAGCCTGCTGAACCAAAACCCAAGAGTGCTCAAACAAAAACATCATTCAGCATGTTTTGATCTCAATGAGCTCAACATACCTTTGACTGATTTACGCACTTACAGGATGAGCTACAAAGATAATCAATTCACATCACGTAGAAACTTGGCATCCAACACAGCCTGGCTAGCCAACCTAAGTTTACATGCGGTAGGTTTTTTGATGCAATTTTCAAAACACATAAAGAAAGATCATTACATTACAGTCTGGATGAGATGGCTAAGCGACAAGTCATATTGTTACCTGTGGCACAGACAACAACGATATGACAGACACCTAAAGACAAAACACACTACACTGTGTTCAGGTTAAAAATATACCTATATATAATCTGCCAGATATGGTAAACACAATGGTTACTTTTTAAAAGAAGACATTTCTTTTAAATGGGGTAGCATTTGCAATCTTCCTTAAATGTGTCAGAGATAATTAATATGCCTTTTTATAAAAGAACCCAAATACAATACACTTTAAATTACAGTGTGTAAGACAACATATTTTTAAATCTCTAAGGGAGGTGCAAATGTAGCAGATAAAAAATTGACACTGCACCTTTACTACAGCTCTTTACTACATTGCTCTGAAAGTGCAATGTAATACACTACTGAAACAGACATGCATGTACACTGAGTAAATAAAGAGATTTTCGTGTACTGTAACTAGTTTATACTAAAAAGCCTTTCAATACTTTTTAAGATGAAAGAACATATATTTATATTATGAAGCAAACAGGAAATTATATTAGTTGTATTGATACACCACTGTGCTAATCCAGCACTTCCCCCATCAGTACGGTAACTAATAAAATACTATTCCAAAACACACTCATTTGATCATTCTCTGCTCTTTCTCCCTTCCACAGACAAAGAAGTTGATTTACTAGGTAATAAATGACTCATAGACTTCACTGAATCAGGACTTTCAGAAAAGAAAAGAAAAGAAAAAAAAAAAAAAAAAAAAAAAAAGGTGCCATCTATAATGCCAGTGAAGCATACCTTGTTGCAACATGTTATTTATTCTTAATTTCACATACATTCATTTTATATTATATATTCCATCTTAGGGAGACTGATTTTTCAGACCTTGTCAGCTTTCATTTACCAGTTCCCCTGCAGTGTTTATGCTTAGTAAACACCATGTACTCCTGGTCTGTTTTTCAGACACTACAATCAACTTGAGCCTTTTTTGCTTTGCATGTATTAATATGACAGGACACTTTTAGTTAAGAGATGGTCAGAGGTGGAAGATGCTTGGAGTTTGTTTCCTGTTCCTCTGATAAATAATGCGTGTGATCTGTGTCTGGAATGTCATCATTTGTTAATTTTTTTCCTACACATCCCGGTTTGTCAGTCAGAACAACAGATAAAGGACCATGCTAACAGCAAACAAAATGTATGACAGAGAAAAGCAGGGCCCCAGTGAACACATTGTTACATAAAGGACTATTTTTTTATCCTTATGCCTTCAGCACACATTGCCAGACACTTTTAAGAATTTGTCACTTGTCAGCTTCCAAACAAAGCACAGTGGTGAAGTCAGTCACTGCATCTCATCACTACTTCAAAGACATGCGTGTCGCATTCTAGTCTCAGAACAACTGCTATACTCAGAACCCAGCTGTGAACAGGTAGTAGCTTATCCGGCTAGATAAATGTGCTCAGGATATTGCTTTTGTAAGGAAAAGGCAAATGGGCATGATGCAGCCATGACACTTATTTGCATGATGTTGCCAGTGAGAATTGGTATGCTCAAACACAGCAGGCCAAGAAAATATTGAAGGGGGTTTTAAATCTTGACTAATTTCCAATCCACTCTGCTGAAGGAGGTAATTTGGGCTTTCATTATAACTGATGGCTTCAGTTGAGTGGTTGTAAAATATATTTAGAGTGTTTTTAACACAGCTAAGTCCTTAAAGACTGGTATCCAAAAAGAGGTGACAGATAGTTATTTTAAAAAAACAACTTAAAATTTACTGAATACATACATATATAGAAACAGAAAAATCTCTAGCTCAAACACCAGAAAGAAAGAAACAGGATGTGATGTCCAGGATATCACAATGGGACTTCTAACTACGGAACTAGTAGGAAACAACAGGACACCACTATTATATTCTATAAAAACATGCTCACAGTAACTGCAGCCCCTCCTCCTAAATACTGAAAGGCAGTTCCAAAACATGTAGCACTTCACACTACCAAACCTCTAGTACTGGACAGAAGCACTGATCATTCTCTGAAAAAAAAGTGCCAGAAACTGGGCAGCAGGCAGTCATGGATTTGCAGCCAGCTGAAATACACAATACTTTCAAGGGCACATGTATTTGAAGAAACAGAATTCAACACAACGAGAACCACCTTAAATAATTTAGCTAAATGTTTAATTTAATCTCAGCATCCTATAAAACAACCAGAAATTATGCTGCATCAAGAGATTTTTTTACCTTTTGAGTGCTGGGAAATAAAGTAGCCAAACATAAAAGGATGTTGGTACAAGATATGTAGTGTGAAACAAAGAACAGTTTCCTGTTTCTGTAAACACCTGCTTTTCCTACGTATAAATACCCTGTCTCAAGACCATGAAAAAAAGAAATGTTTGCTTAGAGCAAAATCATTTTTAATGAGTGGAAGATCACTGCTACTGCTTGCTCAACTAAACCATTTGCATGTCTGTGCCACTAATGTGGTCCCCGAGCAAATACAAATTGTCTACCATGACACCTTGATGTACGGAATCAAGAGATGAAACACATGTGGTGTTCCCCGTACCTCAAGGAAATCTACATCTATGCTAAGATCTGAAATCTAAATTCACCCTTCTGACAGACAGGAAATATGGTATTGAGGATACCTAATCTCAAAATAGAGCAAAAATGTCTATGTTCATATTGAAATTAAAATACACAAAATTAGAAGTATTTCTTTAAATTAGTTATTCCTAATACTCCTACTTGTTTTAATAGCACAGGTGCTGCCTTTAATCTTCAGGGTAACTAAAATATACATTGCACACTTACATTTCTCACCAAAACTGCACACTCCTTTGGTGATTTTTTAAGTCAACCATCTTCTGCCATACTTTATGTAGATTTTCAGTATATACAAATACTGGCTGCTAAATTTTCCATTCACCCAAGTAGAATAACTTAAAATTATTTGTGACCTAAATTTCGTTTTGCATAGCCTATGCCAATTTGCCTGAGAAAGGAATCAAAGGAGGAATGGTCATTAGAGTTTCATGTGAGAAAAGAACCCAAAAGAGTCTACACATCTGTGACATCTCAATATGAATACAGACAATAGGAGCCTTTTATAGCTATACAGGAGGGTGTGGGCTAAGGAAGGCTCACAAGCCTTTGTTGTTTGTAACACCAAGATGTGAATAATCTTCTAAAATGCAGTTAGGAAGCCTCAAGAGACATAACTGATTTAGTCTGTTTCTTGCGAGATCTCTCTGCTGAATGCAATTTTTAGATCTGTCAGGCAGCAGTCATGAAACAAACTCAAACACAGAAACAGGAAAAGAAAACATGAGTAAAGACTCCCTCATTAAAGAGGCATACACACTGCATGAGACACATATTCTAAAATTTCTAGCAACGTTGTATTTATTTTTCCATTACATCACATCATTTGTAGCTCCAGTCCACAGTGTTAAAACCAGGTATCTCATCAAACAGTTTTAACAGAGAAAGAAAAAGGAAAAGGAAGGCAGCAAATTAATCAGTTACTGCTTGTGCACACAAATCAAAGAAACTGTGAAAGACAGTATAAATGTCCTATGAGGTTAGCTGTGTTTAACGAAACAACATGCATCCTAGAAGCAGTGTGGAATATTAATCTACACATCTCTAAACATATGTGGGGACATCACCACACATCCCCAACCCTCAAGACAGGAAAGTGATTACAGTGGCCCTCTTATGACTATATGGTAATAACAACAGAGAGAGGGAGGGAGAGAGAGAGGGAGAGAGGGAGGGAGGGAGAGAGAGAGAGAGAGAGAGAGAGAGATGATGCTGCCTCTCAAGTGAATTCTGATTAATGCTGTTACACCTACATAGCTTTTGGACCAGAGGAAAAAAAAAAACATCGAAAAATACCTACATGGCTCTATGAGAAAGTTAAAGGGGATGCCACAGGGAAAAGGTTAGCATTTAAAAAGTGGAAAGCTTGTTTACATGGGAAGAACTGAAAATTAATTGAAACAGGAAGTACAGGACTAAAAAAAGAGAAGACTGCACCTTGCATTGAACTACAGCTGATTATAGAAGATGCTAAAGCAGCACATCAGAAGCAGGAAGCCAGCTAGGAAGACAGTGGACAAAGGCATAAACCGGGCACTCAGAGAGAATAAAGCCGCAGCTCTGAAAACTTCTTCATGTTGGCCTTCACCTTTGTCAATCCAAAACAACACAGAAAACACGTTGAATCCGTTCTGCTTCTTAGGAGTCTTTGAGATTAACTAAGGTTTAAAATCCTGCTGCTTCCTAAGAGAACAAAGATATCCCATCTTGAAAGTTGAATTTTTAATAAACCGGTCCAGCAAACTCTGAATTCCAGACTGGCTCCAGATACTAATTTATCTTTTGTCTTTGGCAATTTGGATATTAGTAAAAAAAGAAAGAGAACTGTTTCCTAATATAAATAAAGAAAAAAGGAAATTATTTCTTATGTCATCTGAAGCATCTTCCATGTTGAAAGGTTTAGTATGAATGCTAGTAAGCGTTAATGTGATGTTTTTATTAAGCATACTAGTAAGGCGAGAAAAAAATGTATCTTTCACCATTGATCAACGATTAAAATTATGATGATCACAATCATTTTCATCCATTCTAGTTTTAAGTCACCTTCAGTCTTGAGTTACTTGGCAGTCAACATTTGTGATCGGTTCTGCACAACATTGAGTTACTGGAGTAACAGGAAATTGTAAATCTAAAAATAGACCAGCAAACTATGCAGAGTGACAGAAAATCTGAAAAACATGAAAACAGTAATTTCTTCCAGACATTTTTCTCTTCAAGAGAATAGAATAGAAGAGAATAGACAAGAATAATTACATGCAGAGTTTTTAACATTCCAAAACAATCACATAATCCTTTATGACATCTAAAGCAAGGAGGACAAGTTTGCTTATTATTCGGCCAATGAACATGAACTGTTTAGCCACAAAACCAAAATGGCTCCCAGAAAAATTGGTCATCCCTGGAAAGAAAATGTATCTTCTCTTTGACATGTGTTTCCTGAATGCAGGTTCACTTACCTAAAGAGAAGCTTTAGGTCCATTTATTCTACTAAGGAACTGCATTTTTACTATATTTAATTTTATGATTTCTAGAAAATGTATGCTTCCAAGAATGTATCATACATTTACTATAATCCCATGTACTGAAAGTCTGGTCTGAAGTCCACTAAAACATTAATAGGTAAAAAGTTGGTTTTTATCTTTAAACATTACTCTCTTTTTTTTTTTTTAAACATTATAGTGCCAGTTTATAAAATGCTTATATTGTGACTATATTTGATAAAAGAACATCACTATGGGTGTATTCTCATCTTAGTAAGAGTTAACGTACCTAGAACAAAATGTTCAAAGCTACAAGACATACTGAACGTGTGTATACACGTTAAGCTCTGAAAGCTGCTTAAAAATGCAAGATTGAGTAAAGTTCATGTGAACATTTGTATACATGCAGAGCTTTGAAAGCTGTGTAAAAATGTAAGAATGAGTAAAGTTCACCCTAGCCTTGATAAATATCAACTGTCAGGCATTGCTAACCAATACACACAATGTTTTCCACAAACTAGAGCCCAGTAAAATGCAATTTTTTACTTTAACAGCTGAATACAATGCATTATACAAGGCAACCTCTACCCAAGGTCAAGACTAGATAGAAAACTGCTTTCTAGATAGAGAAAAAATAGATGAAAACACTGCGGCATGAACTTCTCTTTAAATTTCTCATTCACCATGTGGAAACCTTGGTGGGGGGGAAATTTCTAACAGGGCAGCTCCAAACCAGCTGGCAAGACCCCATTGTGGAATATGGGGAGATGAAACCAAAACCTCCACTCTGAATAAACACACAGAATAAAACAGTATAGAACACCAACACGTATTTTCAATTTGTGACTCCTCATTTAATGTTTTTTGTTTACAAAATGTCTTCACAGTGTCCGTGATACCCTTCTTTCCAGCCATATTCATTACAGGAAATGGTTACCCCAGTGATTTTTCATTATCAGCACTGAGCTCTCAATAATGGTCTTCAAAAACACTCTCCCCAGTGGAGTCCTTTGAACTTACAGGACGTACAAGACTGATGAAATCTGTGCTTCTATAGCCTCATTATCAGTGTTACTTTTTTCGCTAGTTTCCCACCCTACTGCTGGCATGTGCAAGCAACGATTTTAGAGTTCATGGATTTTTTACCACTAGAAGGCATGTACACACAACATCATCACATGCAATTGTTCAAGTGAAGTCTAAGACGCAATAAATTATGCTTCAGAAATAGAGTTCAGAAGTGACTCCTAATTTTTGACAGTTGTTACTCACTCTCCTTTAGAAGAGCATTTATTCCATTTTACCGTGATAAGGCAACATGATGTGCAGCTTCACTGCAGCTCCACTGTGAAGGCAGGTGAACTGCCATGATACAATGAGAAGCAGACAGGATGTACAGAGGCAGAGGGAGGACAGAACGAAGAATCAGAGGGAGTGGGGAAATATAAACCGTGTAATAGCTGCTGCTTAGAAACGCTAGCTGGAATAAACAGAGAAGCAACAAACGATCACTCTAACTGCATGTTTCTTTTACAGTTGCAAGGAGAATTGCACACATGAGGGTGCAGAGGATCTGCTATTAATCATTTAATATTCATTGTTCCCTCAATGTTGCTGGCAGTGCTTCTGGAGACTCCCTCAATTCCCAGAAAAACCTGCATCAAGAATAGCAGCACTACAAGAACAGCCCACACTGAACTGCCATGATTCTGTCCTACTGTATTAACACTGCTCTGAAGTAAACACTTCTTAACCACTAAACTGCTTACAGAACCGAATTTTCAAAGAGTACAAATCACAGCAGTCGTGGGTCTCTCCCCAGCCTAATCTCTAATTAGGAAAATGAACACTGCCATATAACCGATCAAACTATTTGCAAGAACAAGACATGTGAAAACAACAGAATGAAGTAGCAAGGCATCAGGTTTCTTTGTTGAGGAAGAGTTTTGAATGTTATCTCTAGGTAAGGTGCTGAGTGACTCCTTGATTAAGTGGCACTTAACATCCAGTTACTTTAAAGTTCCAGCAAGAACAGGCCCATACTTGTCCCTACGAGCTAGTGAGGGAGGAAATGGAAGCTGATGCAGTAATCAAGTCAGCGATTATTTTGTCAGTGAAAAGACACACATTTAAGGGGAAAGAAACGTGAAATAACAAAATGTCGTATTCATACTTCATCCAAAATGTAATTCTGCTATAATTTGTCTGGTTTTGCAAAGCTACGCAGGGAAGGTGAATTTTCTCGGCCACAGGTATTTCGGGTTTGTGATAAAATCTACATAGTATGAAAATGACACACACGCTAATTAAGTCCAGAATTAGCTGGAGCCACACACCCGAAATAAAAATTCCTAACATAGGCTACTCTGGGCCCTGACACTTCACAAATTGCCAGTGAAGTTCAGCTGGCACTACTTCTCTCTCAGACTGAGGTGTTGGGAGTTTTCTTGTTTAAGGAAGACGCAGAATAGAAAAGTAGTTAGCTAGGTATATACGTATTTAATTCAGGGACTGAATGAACTTACTATGAACTAAATAGTAATACTGAGACTTTTTTTTCCGTCGGATTTCAATGAGGAAAATAAGTTTAAAAGTAAGTTTAAGGAAAAGTAAGTTTAAAAAACAACACATTTCCTAAGCAACTGAGCTCTCGGAAACCAGAGCACCGGGTGACTCATCCTCCCTTCCCCACTTTCTAATCAGCCCTGATCGTCAGCATCCATCTGCAGATTCCTTTTAGTTGTTTTGTTTTTTTTTCTTCAACCATACGGAAATATGTTGGAAACTGAAAAAAAAAAAAAGGATTCCTACTTGTTTAGCGATGGGACTTTCAGAAGATAGCTGGTACTAGTCATTAAGGCAAATTCCAGCTTTGACGTTAGCACCACACAAACTAACTACTCACTTGTTCTCGTCCTCCTCCTCCCTCGGGGAGGCTGCATGCAGCACAGCACAATTACGGCGAAAAAAAATACAGGAAAAGGCTGAGTGGGGTGGGGGGAAAGAAGCCCTCTGCTCTTGGCAAGGGGAAGGCGTTCCACGAGAACTGCTACAGGGTCAAAAGTTTACCGTGGTTTCAATTTCACCTTTTTGCAACCAATGAGCGTGCGGCGGCTCCAGACAGAACCGCGGGCGACAGCGGCCCTTAACTCCTTGCGGCGCGGCCCGGCCCGGCCCTGCCAGGGAGTGGACAGTAAGGGAAAAGGGCCTCTTCCTGCCTTTCCCCCTCCTCTCGAACGAGCAGCAAAACGACGAGAACGCCCAGCAGCCTCCTCCGGAACCAGCGCTGCTTGCAGCATGGAAATAAAAGGAAAGGAGAGTCGTCGGAAGCAGTATGGCAGCGAGTCAGAAGTCGAAACCTGCAGAAGTAGGCCCCCTTTCCCCCGCTTCAGCGGAAAACCATGGCAGTAAACGAAGGGCTAGAACCGATACTAGGCATTATCAAAGCATCACTTAATTCTGGAGGTGTTACAGCTATGAGCTGCCTGTTTGTGCTGGCAAACAGGAACGACCTTGAGAGAGGGGAGGGAGAGGCACCAAAACAAAACTGTCAGAAAAGATTCTGAATGCAAGGTCCAGACCTGCAGTAATTTACTTTGCTTCACGCCAAACGAGGAATTCACGGTGCTGTGCCATAAGCCTAGGCAGCCCAAGAAGTACTGCTGCCCCACTCTTCACAGTACCCGTAATAATAGCCTGCTTCTAGATGTTGACTACAAAACAGGACATCATCTGCTCCATGAAGGATGGACATTGAATTCATGGCTCTTGGCTACAAAAACCGTCAGGTCTTCAGAGTCATGCAAAGGAAAACAAGCAAAAGCAAAGGAAAAAAAAAACTTTACAAAAAAGTACAAAAAATTGCTCTGGCCATGAGACTTGTAATAGATTGTTTTGGTTTAGCACTGAAAAAAGAAAAGATGCATCATCACTCATGTTACTACAGAACTAGAGCACAAACATAGAACAGGCTTCTTTTCACACTGTATCATTGCTAGTAATGCAGTTTTCACCTCAGATACAGACCATCTACAGATACAGACAGTCACCTCAGATACAGACGGTCACCTCAGATATAGACAGAACTACAGACCGAGATGAATCAGTCTATGGTGGGGTACCCCAAAATCTATGCTGCCACCATGTTTTTCTCTGGGAGATTGGTGAAAAACCCAATGGCAGCAAATCTGAATGACACTGTATGATTGTGTTTTGGCATCCATTTGAACTTGAAAAAAGTCAATGTCCCACTGCACTTAAGCAAGGAGAACAACATTGACCACCCCTTTATTGGTCTTGAGAAGATATGGATAGAATTCTCAGTTCAGTGCAGGAATGGACACTATAACACAAGACAGCATAAAGGGAAGTATGTAAAGCATGTAGTTCAGGCAAATTTTTTAGCATCGTAATCTAAGAGTATGATTCAACACAGCAGAAAGGGGTAGGCTTACTTAGAGATTTTACCAGCTCTGATTTGATACCAAGTAGAATGGCAAGTCATTGCATACATTTGCAGAATAAAGCACATGGAACTAACCATTCCAAAGCAGGAGGCAGTCAAATTGGTAAACATTTGAAGGCATGTATGTTGGCATTGTGTAATCTCCAATACAGTGCAGAAAGGATGACAAGAAACTGAATATACTGTGAAGAGGTAAAATGAGTAAATATGCCATTGACATACAAAAGGTTTATAGTAAGGATGCCAGTGAAAATACAACTGAGTTTTCCAAACCCTGAAGCCAAGGCAGATTGTTCAAGATAATGCATGTGACAACCTAAGGGGGGAAAAAATATTAGTCAGCTGGCAGCTATTACTAATTTTCCATCAACATGCAGTTTCAAAAATCAGTAAATTATCTTACTCAGAATGGTAAAGTGCACTGAAAGTGCACTTTGTAACGGTGAAAGATACTCTGGTCTCAGACCTCTATACAGGTCCAGAAAAAGGATAAAAATTCTTACAAAACAGCTATGACAGCTGAAAACATTGCCAATCAAACTTATGTTAATCATACTTTTGCAACTCAATTCACAAAGTAGTTTTAGGCAGTCAGATAATCATGCAAAACCTCTTAAAACTTGTTTCAGGAATAGTCAGCTACTCCAGAGCAGCCAAAGAAAACCAATTTCCAGCTGATGGGCCAGGACAAACAGTGATTTCTTGAATGGACACAAGTAGATTCCTTTCTTAATCTATGCAAATAGGCACTGCGGCAGCTTAATGAAGCGACTATGAGGTTTCGTTTAAGGCCTTGAGAGCTGCTAACAAAAGACGCAGGAAGCGATTAAAGCACATAAAGTCAGAAAGTTGAAGACATCCTAAGATCTTAGCTGATTGAGTTAGTGCCCTGCTACCAAGCTTTCCTACTGTAGTTCAAAAATGGAGAGACACCACAGAACATGCTATCAAATAAGGCTGTATTTTCACAGCTTAGCTAGGTTAGGATACTGTTTTGCCAATACCAATTTAAGACTTAATTACTTTTATAAAAAGCTCTCAATACATTCCTTCAGGAAAAAGTGCAGTTTAGTTTTGTTGTTGCCTTCTCTGAATACCGTGTCATTTTAGAGAAATTCTTTTACAGTAAGATATTGCAAATTAATTCCCTTTTTGTAAGATGGCTTCATTTTACAAGAAAATGGATACTGTAAGATTTTATATCAAGTCAGCATTTTACCAAGAACCTTTTCTGTGTTTTCTGAATTTGATTAATACAAGCCAAGGTCACTTCCTGAAAGAAAGATGCCTACTACTGCAGCTGCAAGCAAACTAGACTCAAAAGCTGGGGGATGGGAAGACAATACTGGAAATTGCTAGCACCGTCTCCACAAATACACCAATTACAAAAGTTGAGCAAAATTTGGAATGTTTTACTACATCACTACATAAGTAACCTAATAAATAAAGTCTGAGTCTATATAATAAATTTTCCAATCAAACAAGATTTACAATGATGCACCGGCAAGCCTGAAAAAAATTACTAATTCTGAGGACCCTTTACTAAACTGTATGCAATTTCCTCGGGGTTTTTTGGGTGTTTTTGTTTGTTTGGTTGGTTTGGTTTTGGTTTTTTTTACTATGTATGTTTTATCATGCAGTTCATGAAGCTAGTAAGAGACTGCCCTTAAATTAACATGGGGGCCAGTCCCACACGAAGTCTCATAAGCAGTAACATGGCAATCACTTCCAATTCACTACACAGTAATAGATAATCATCTCATAAATGGAGATCTGAAGTCTGTTGAGGACCTGTATCTTGGCCTTTGCCCAGCATAGGTACTTAAGACAGTTCCAGGGACACTCAGATCAGGACACACAGGTTTTTTCCAGTGGAGAGTAAACAACACTGATACATACTGGCTTGATTATGACAGATCACAACTTTCAATTAAGAACATTCTTTTAGAGCAGACTTGAAACTGGCATTTAAATCACCCATTTAACTGTTGGAATGTATTTACACCCATCAATAAGGGTGGGCCCATGAGCATGAAAGAAAGATACTCCATAAATCCCACTGCCTTGCCTTTGGCACATTTTGCTAGTCAGCAGATGCAGAACTTATGAGCATTTATTCATGTGTTTGCACATGAACTAAGTTTTAGCATTAATGTCAGTAAATATATTATTTTACACTGGAAATATTACGCTTTTAAAAACGTAGATTCATATTCTGAAAAAGTGTTTGAGTGCTGTGGGGAGAGAGTAAGAGGGAAGGCATCTAAGCATTACAGGGTTTCATAATGTGAGAGTCTATGTAGACTCACACAAACTGGCATTAAGGGGAGTTAAATGCCTGGCGTCTCAAGAATGCTTTCGAGAATCCTACTTACTATTTTTTTCCATCATGCTACTAAAATAAATTCTCTTTTAAATTTATTGAAAAACATGCATCCTCTTTGTTTTTAACATCAGATCTTGCTATTTGCTGATCTAATAATAATTAAAGGCCTGTCAATTAAGTTAATGAGTTTTGGCATAACTAGACTCTCAGATTTGAGAGTACAAGATCAGAAACTACTAAAACCAAAATAAGCTATTGAAGAAAGGAAATCAAAATAATTCACATTTTCCATGCAGAGTGTAAGTGCTTATATGTGATTTTTTTAATTAAAAGGAGTTAAGTACAGCTACTTAATACAAGGGTGACATTTCTAAACCCCGACTTGTCCTTGAAATATGGAAATTTTTCAAGCTCACTGCTGTAATTAAAATCTGATTAAGTCTGAATATATGCAGGTACACTTTGTTTGGCCGCAAGAGGTAGTCATTTAGTTCAACAAAAATGCTTACCATTCAATATTTGAACCAAAATCAGTTGTCTACCTATGTTATACCAACAGATTTGAGCACCTCATTAATTAGGATGCCCTTTCTTCTTTTTCGTATTACTTACCGTATTTTATTCATAGTGAACAGAGCTTACTAGAGTACCTTGAGTGAAACTGCAAAATAAGGATAGAACAGAATCACCCCCCCAAAGCAGGTTAATTAATCTTTCTGACAATACTGCCAGGTTATCACAGAGCATCTGCCACAATTTACTGCTCAAAACAAAGCTGTAGTGGTATTGTGCTTGTCTCTGGTCAAATAAAATCTTAGATTTAAGGGCTCAATTATTTAAAAATTAAGCAAGGTAGAATAATAAAAAGGAAAAGCCCAAAGGTTGGTATCTTTGCTCAATGCTACATAAAACAGAGTAGTACCACACAGAGAGGTATTAGAGACTGGAGAGTCACAGAGTCTCCTCAAAGGCCTACAAGAAAAGGGCATGAGGCAAGCTTTACTACCTGCAACAAATTATAAATTTCAGTTTTATAAATAGTGATTGAACACAGGAACCACTTTCAGATAGCCTACGAAATCCCTATCCTGAGAGACTTTTAATACTTCACTGAACAAAACCTTGACCAACCAGCAGTAACTTTGCTCACAGTGTTTGGATTGATGCTAGTACAATGACGAAATGAGTTTCAGTGAAACGCTGTCATCAGGGAATTATGTACTACAGGGTATTATGTACTACTACTACAGAGATAAACTGGGATGTAGTACATAAGATACTGAGGTAAACCATTGTAACAATGGGCCACTAAGACAGGAAAGTAACATTAAAATTGATCCTACTTTGTTTAATTTTAAGATGTATTACCACATTCTTTTTGGTTCTGATTTAAGAGATGTGTTTTATTAGTATCATGTACGCTTTAGACTTTGCATACCTGCATCAACAGTCCCATCTTTACTGGACACAGAGTATGTAATCCTAACTACAACATTCATTCCTACCATCAAAGACCTTTTCTCCCTCTCATTTATGAGAAAAAAAGGCACACTTTTGAATAAGGCTCTCGGTGCCCCCTGAATTTTTTTCGGTCCAAATTTTTCTATTCTTTACAAGGAATTTCCATTGCATAAAAACCTTATGCTTCTAGTTTTCTGTAATGTTCTGTGAAAGATGTAGTATCTTCACTTTCATTAAGAAACCATTTTTCAACAAATCTCACGTTAAGCTCTCAAGGATTCCTCAAGCAGGCATAAAGTCAGTCTTACGCATGAAAGTTTTTATATAAATGTCCCCTTCTCAAACACTAAAATGTTTATCTGCAGAGCCCTTCTAAATGACACTATCAACATTAGCATAGAAATTCCAAGTAATTTTAGGAAGATTAGCAGCCGTTCTGGAAGTGAGTACGAGAGGTCAATGACCACCAAAACCAGATGGGATGATATCCTTCCTCATCAAGTGCCAAAAGCATTTATAATGTCTCCAGATCCAGTTCCTTCCTTGTTTATAGATAAATGGCTAAGCAGTTGTACAGTTTGACATCATCAGGAAGCAAATTTTATGTATTCTTATATATAGTGCACTGGTGGAAATGCCAGGACAGAGCTCTAGATTTTTTTTTATTATTACTTTTTTCTTACGTGCATTTTTTCTTTAGTTCCCATACAAGTAGACCGACTGAATCGTATCTAACGTTCAAGAAAGCCCCGAGCTGAAGATTGTTTTATCTTTAAAGTTAGTATTCAGCCACATCTCTGCACTGAAAAGTTGTCATATTAGCATTTGTTAAACAAATAAAACATAGTAACTAACTGAGGAGCACATGGTCATGCATTTATGTCATGCAATTGGAGAAGATTGGCTATGAAGCATGATCCATACAATGTTTTTTGTTATCAGTAAATGCCAAGTGGTATTCATCCATTGAATGACCCTCTGCTACAGTACATCCCACACAGTGTGGGAAATTATGCTTAGGTACACTGCAGTCAGAAGTTTACATTCTTGGGCCCTGTCAAAATTATTAGGAGAAAAGTTACTAGTAATTGTCTCTGGGCATAGAATAGCTTCTCTTTTCGAAGTCCAGAAAGTATTTTTTAGGGTACCTAACAGTCCACTGAAAGTTCAAAAAGCTACAAAGCCTTACCTACTCCTGAGCTTTCATCACTATGAAGACTCTATGTTAGATTCTCATACGGATGAAGCCTATAAGTAAAACTGTACAAACAATAACAAGATAATCACAGCACACCATGGAGGGAACACAAGAAAAGAGCATACAAAACTTAAGCTCGATATCATTAATCCTCTTGAAGAATAAAATTGATGTGAGGTTTTTTTATTGAAAGTAGATTTATGGCAGACAATATGCTCAGACAAATGCCTGCATCCAGTCAGGACCAAAAGTTATTTATCACTTGTCTCCACCCCATACTATTTACCTTAATGTGTCAACTGTCTGAAAAACATGGCTTAGGAACTGTAATGTTTTGATGAGCACAGCTATCTGAAAAAACCCACAAATTCTTCTGTCCTTTGAGGAGATCATTCTCTGAAGGTTTGCCTTCAACTATCTCCTTTCATTTTCCTCATTTTACTTTAACTCTACCTTATTCTAACCAAGTCAGCTCACCTGAACTCTGTTTCAGGGCACCTGCTATACTGCAGAGCATAGAGGTTGAACTTGCAACAAGGAAGGAGGTGCTTCCTTTCTTGAGACCAAAATGCCACTGAATAGAATGTCCAGACAAATTTTCAGTTTCACTGCTCTCCAGCAACAGGTATAGAAGCTGACATATGTATCTAATCAAGTATTGAAGGCTAAAATCCTTACCCCAAAAGCTATGACCAAACCTCAAACAAATAATACCCACCAGTGATTCGCATTGTATCTGCACTGAGCCCAGAACAGATATAGCCAAGAAATCCTATTTCACCATCAGTCTTTCAAAATAATGTTAATACTTTGCTCAGAACAATTATCGGTTACTTCAGGAAAAAGAATATTCAAGTACCAGTAACAGAGAGAATTAAAAAGCAAAGGCAGATATAGACACACAAGGGTACTAGCACTCTATTCCACATCCTAGGAGGAGCATTCTTTAATGATCCAAGTATTCCCCAAAGGCCTAATAGTGTTAGACACCACGATACATACCGAGGCCAGATCATACCATGCATTTCCTCAAGTTTAAGTGAGGTGGAAGACACCAAACTATATACCATATTAATATAGAACATTCAAAAAAAAACCCACTTTATTTTTCTAAGGTAATTGAAATAATTTTCTCCCTTTTTTAACTCCCTAAATAGCAATAGTTTATGATAATTGACGCAGAGAAAACAAAGCAGTTGTGACAGAAAACTTACCTAGCACAGTATTCGCTACAGCAGAAGCCAGTATCACAGAATCACAGAATGTGTAGGTTGGAAGAGACCTTCAAGATCATCGAGTCCAACCCAGCGCTAACACCTCAACTAGGTCATGGTTTCAAGTACCACCATTCCAGTAGGAATGCCTAAAAAGAAAAAGCATATGAATGTGCTTAAGCATACTCTCAAACTTTACCATCTACTGTTCAGAAATTTCCTTGTTCAAAAGGAATGAGTCTCCTAGCTGCTGGATATTCTGTGACAGTCAGTTCTGTAGTTAAGCTCTACACTATCTGAAAGTGTCCTTTTTTTATTTTTAACCCTGTCATCCGACAATAAGGAGAGTAAGTGAAGTGAGTGGAGAAGAAAACACTTTCTTCCTGTTGATTTTCCATTACACTTGTGGTTTTGTATAGATCTGCCTCATACATTAAAGGCCAACATTAAAGAACAAAAAAAAAAGGAGAGAAAGGCTTGAAATTTTGTGTCTCATTAAAAATACAGAGAAACATAGTCCATTATAACTCTCTGATACTGCATACACCAGAAATACTTATATTCGAGAGGAAAGCATAGCATGACTGTATAATAATGTAGTATTTTCAATTTTCTAACATTTTTCTTCACTGACAATGCTCAGCTTTTGGAACACTACTTAGCACTGGTCTGTCATTTTAACGGATGAATTAATTCATACTTATTTTTTATTTTACTGAGTGGAGGAAAATTGAACGAAGATCTATTGGCTATAGCACACCCTCTTCTTCCCTTGGTAAAACACTAGGAATAAAGACCAAAGCATCACTGGAGTAAGGACAAGTCTCCTAAACCAAGTGGTAGGGATATATCCAGTCCCTGAAAAGAAAGTTCTCTTAAGTCACCGTGGCCTCTTCTTCAGTGACCACTCTGACTGGATATACTGCCCGTAGTTACCAAATCTACATTTGTAGAGGACAAGAATAAAATATTAGAGGTAACCAAACCACACTAGAACCTACTACCAGAACAAGAAGCATTTGAGGTTTTTTGTAATTTAAGTTGACCAAATCTTAATGCATTAAGCTTTCGCTCAGTGCAGAATTGTTTTAACTGCAGAACTGCAATAAGCAGAATAAAGATAAATGTAAAACCAAGCTCAAAGAACACTGGAACCTCTGTAAGGCTGTAATATCTAGCATTATAGTGAAGTATCTCATCTGCCACCCTAGCTTTATCCAAAGCCCAAATAAACAAAGTAAGTTGGTTTTAGGCTTTGACAATAAACACATTTCAGTCATCTTCTATCTTCAGCAATACGTTTTTGCCTTCAGGAAGAAAAAGTCTCACTGAGACTTAGAAATCCCATCTCAAGCTTTAACTTTGCATCAAGTTTGTAACGTAACACACTTATATAAGATATCCAAAAGGTATACAAAGCAATGGCAGTAATTTCAGTACTTTTAACCAGTGAGCAACCAATCAATACCCAATTCACAGTACAATCCTTACATAAGCTGGAAAGGATAATACAGTTCATGTCAAGTTCAAGATGCTCTACTTTTAACTCTAGTCATTAGCATTCTCATTAGCAGTAACTTAATATGTGAGAAAGGATTAAGAGCAGTCTAGAAGTCAAATGTTGAAATTTTAATGTAATTATTAAAAAAAAAAGAAAAAAAAAAAGAAAAAAAAAAAGTAGCCCAACAAAGAGAGGTGACAGAAAAGGAAGCACAATGGCCGTGACACGGCTGGAGAGCTGTGGAAATGTACTATGCTGTCTTAAAAAGACAAAATTCCATTAACATGCCTTTGAAGGGTTCAGGTCTTATATTTTCAATTAATACTAGAAAGACAAGTGTTTGTTGTGATGTTGCTTACTTTTTACACAATACAGTAGCTTAGCTCTCACCCTGGCATTTAGGAAAACAAAACCTCAAACGAATGTATGAAGGATTTTTTAGGTCCTACCCCAAAATAGAGCAAGTCAACAATAAATATCTGTAGTGACAGAAAGACAAGACACATTCCATGTACAGAGTCCTCTACACCTTGGAGAAAGGTCAGGTAGCTTTTAGTATACAAGAGCAACTTACACAGAAAAGAGCTTTAAGGTAGACAAATGAGGTTGAACCTGTAGATCCCTTCAGTTTGATTTTCACCATTGGATCTGAAACTACAATAATTTTAAAAATAACCATTAAATAGTCTTTAAATTTAACTCTTTTACAAAAGATGTGTTTCCTAATGTCTTTCTTCCTTTGTATATTAAAGATAGGATAATTAAGATTTCTAGCTTAGCAGCATACAGTCCTTACTGGAAAAGTTGGTCTACAATTGCCATCAGATGCAAAAAAAAAAAAAACAACATTGTCACCTAGCAGTCATTACAAATATAACAGTTAACACACTGTAAAACAAGAAACAAGTAATATAATCAGTAGCTGATACCCAGCATGAGAGTGGTTGATGCACAGTCCTGCATATGAGAATTTATTTCTTGACAACTGATTTTCAGCAAGCACTTGTTCACCAAATAGTTTGAAGTTTCAGTCAGAAAATGATTCCTAACTGAAATTCCAGCAATAAAAGCATGCCTGCATGTTATTAAAAGAAACAGTGGAAAATTTCTCAGGCAGACATCCAGAACGTCTGCGGTTCCTTTTCATATTTCTCTTCTTGCAAAGCATTTACTAAACCAGACCCTAAAAGTTTTGGGGTTTTTTTCTTTCCTTTTTTTTTTTTTTTTTTCTGGTGGGTTTGTCAGTTCCTTGGTTGGTTTGGGGTTTTGTTTTGGTTTTTTTTGGTTTGGTTTGGTTGGTTGGTTGGTTGGTTGTTTTTTGGGTGAAGCCTGGAAATTTCCACTGGTTTTACAGAGCTTTTTAAAAAGCTCTCTCAAATATACTGCTCAAACAACCTTCCACTTCTGCCTAGACAGACTCTTCAGTTCAAAGCAAAAGTTTCATTGCTATAAAGCACAGCTAAGATAAGGGGGAGAGAAAAAATTTTGCTCATATACCAAAAGTTTGCTTGGCGAATCTGAACTATTATCCTACCATGTATTAATCTTGATAGCAGTCACTTGAGCTACAGGGACATTGATGGGTAAGAGAAGACAAGGCAGTTGATAAAGCTACCTTGTAGCTGTACATTTGAACAGAAATTACAGTGGATGACAATGCAAGCTATTCTGTTCCCATCAAGTGATGATTCTCTTTCAACTTTCTCAAATTTGCACTTATTTTCCATTGTTCCTGAATCCCACTCATCATCCCTGTTACCTTCTTATTGTCTCTCACACAGCCAATACAAATCCGGCAAGTTTCCTGGTACTACTTCTATACCTCACTTCTACAAACCTTATTCATCAGCCTCGAACATACATCTCCAAAGATTAGGGGGTTCAACAGAAAACCTACAGTTGTAATACAAAAGTCTTTGAAAGCTACTTCAGCCAGGGAAGATGGCTGGTTTTCTCAGTTTTCTGTGCACTGATTAGAGAAATCAGTGATTAGAGAATCCTTTTAAAGGGGGGATCAAATGTACATTCTAGGTTAACAGGAGATAGTGGCTTTGTTCTATTTTAATCAAATGAACAATACTCTTGCTTTTGTTGCCATTAGCACTATCTTTGAATCTATAACTAGATAAATCCTTGAAAGGCTGATTAGGAGGGGATTCTTTTAATTACTACCTAAGAACGTTAAACAATATGCTGACTGAAGTCCTGCCCATTGACCCAGAAATCTCTACTCTGAACATGAAAAAGGCTGCCATAGAAGATAAAACCAGAAGAGTACTATAACAGAAGATGCTGCTATGCCTGCTTTAGTGCCTGCAGCAGCAAAGATGGGCCGAGCACAAAAAGAACTGCAAACCAAGTCATAATTCCCTATTTCCACCTAACCTCTCTAGCCCAGCTTTTATGGGGAAAGAAAAATTATTATAGGGGAAGATGTCTGAAAAGCCTATTCCAATCACTGGCAAAGAAATTGCAAATCTTTGTTTGAAATCATCTCTTTAAGATGTAAGCTGCCAAAAAGAGAAAACCATTTTAAAGTTGTCATTATTAACACAAGAAATTAATTTTTGAACCTTTACTAGTTCTTCCATAAGATTCAAAAAAACCCAATGTAGCATTTCCATATACTGATGGTTTCTGTGCACACACACACACGTGTATGCTCCTAATATCTGTTTAAAAGGTTTTAGAAAAAGTTTATCCACACAGACTATGTTAGCTGCTACCCCCTCAGACACACATAGCAGCAAAAAGCAGGTAGCACAGTTAACCCTTTTCTGTGACTTACTAGCCTCCAGAGAACGTGATGAAAAAGTCCAGCAACATTAAAATGTTAATATATTCTATAGGGCAATCGGCAAAGTGTCAGAATTACAAACTGAGTGCACAAAGCAAAACCAGAGGAAGGCTACCTTTGATTTAAGATTTATTTAGTTCTTTGGACTCCCACAGAAGGAACCAGAGAACTATTCTCCTGACTGACTGTTCTGAACAGTCGTTTCCCCAAAACACTGGAGAGAACATGTATTTCACTGGGTTTTTTGCAAGTAAATTGTTTAGTTCTGTCTTTTGCCTAACCTGTCCATTAAAAGATATGGCAACAAAAGCCACCCAACCCAATCCCCGTTCCATTACCTGTTCAATCACTTTGGGATGTTTCAGTGAGGCAGGGCATTCTGTTATGAGACACACTGCACACAAAAGACTAAAAATCCTTAATGAGATTGAAGGCAAGGTAATTTTGTTTCACATTTCAAAAATCACTTTATTGATAACTGTAAATTTTAAAAGTCACCAATTAAGTCTTATTAAAGTAACAGAATACACCTGAAATATATCTCCCATTTATATGATGCACAAAATAGTTTCATTTGCCTTCACTCAACTAAATGCAACATACAAAAATCAGAGTGAGTAGAAATACATTCTACAGCAGATTTAAATCAGTAGCAGTTAAACGCTTGTACAATTGCTTCTTTCCTAAAACGCTACATCTAGAAACATCAACAGATCTAGCCAGGGGGGAAACAAATGAAAAAATTACATAGGCAGGCTGCCCCACCATTGAGGTTAGATATTCTTCATCACCTTCTCATATCCTGGGCAGAAAGGATATTATTCCTCCCCTCCCACTCTCCTCCATTTTTAAAAATTATTAAAACAAGTCAGAAGAATATTAAAGCTATTTCTAAATACTCAAAAAACTGGAACATGAAATGCAGAAGATGCTGTATCGTACAGTCGTTTAAGATCACCTTTTCGAGAGAGACTCATTTAAATGCAAGAGCTGAAGTGCAGTTTCAGACTGTAGTGTCCAATACCTTTTCACACGCTACAAACGGTTTAATTTTGCAGGCAAATATGATCAAAACACCTTTTCTTTCCCAGAGTTCTCGGAAAATAAAAACATTCCCCCCGCCTTCTATGAAACTGTATAACAGATTAATCTTGAAGGGTTTGTCATTGTGGTTTCCTGTCCATTATTAACAAAAAAAATCCACCATGATCAAAAGATAAGGTTCCATTGTAAAAGATATTTGCTTCTTTCTAATCTGCATTTTGTCTCAGCTATACGTTAGGGTATACATCACTAATACAATGCAAAAAAAACAACAACAAAACCCCCAAATGAACAAACAACCCCCCCAAAAAATTGGTAACTAGGCAATGCAAAACTTTCAAGTTAATAAATCCAAAGCCAGGATGAACAAGGGCCTCAAATGAATGGTTAAAAGAAACACAAAGCCACAGGAGAGCCCAAAATGCACAAAAGTCATATTCTAAATAAAAGCAGACGGGCAACAACACACCGTACAGGAGAGGTACTTAAAGTGAGGCTGCATGCTGGGTTTATTTTGTCTATCACTTCCAGTATCCCACAGCCTCTGCCTTCACATGTCAGCAGTGAATCCTCCAAATCCACCGGTTTTAGTTTAAAACAAAACAAAACAAAACAATGACAGTAGTAGTAACAGAGCTGAAGGAAATTCTTTGTAACAGTGAGTTGAACAGTGAGCCCATTGCAACAGCAGTTAACAGTAAATAAAACCACTGCATCCTATAATGCAGGATCTTGTTTAAAAAACAAAAGTAACAAAACTGAAATAAAACAAAAAGCCCAAACTCTCCCCAAAGCACCCAATTTGGTCTGTTTCCTCTAAACTCAAGCTTTTATTCTCTGGTTTTCATTCATATACTATTTGTTTTTTATGAAACTATATTTTATATTCAGAACGTACAACTTTGTTTCATGTAAAACAGAATATTTTAAGACGGAAATATTCCATGAGAAACTATTTACTTTTACCATAGTCATGACAGAATTTTAAGGTTATTGTAAGAATCCATTTCAACCGTATTACAGATACCATATACTAGATATTGCCATCCCTTACATTTTCAGATTTCCTTTTGTTTTGTCTTGTTATTCCAGTAGAATCCAAAATACTATTTTCTGTTAACGTCTATCTAAAAGAGGAAGGGGATACTGAGGATTCAAATGAGTCTTAAAATGAGCTGACAAATTGAGAAGCTTTACTTTTAGAAGAAAACTTGACCGTGTTTAGGAGTAGCAGCAGAAACCACAAGCAAAAACAACTTTAGAACCAAAGAAAGAGAATTGTGGGAATTATCTCAACCTCACGCTACATTCTAACTCATCATCATCCTATCTATATCCCAGAAACACTAATGCCTAAAGTGGCGTGCGACGTCCGGGGTGTGGGGGGGGAATCTCATCTCCACTCCTCAACAATACAGTTTCATTACAGCTACGAAGCAGAAATGGGTAAGAGGCATGGAAATGAACCTTTCAGTTGCAGTATTTTTCATCCCTTTTCTTATTACCAGAGATAAGGAGACAAGAGAAGCCAGCTCTAAAACTTACCGAGGCTACAGGATGACCAGGAGAATGCGGATATCAAGGTCTTTGGAACCGCCTCGGTACCAGATAAACCCAGATGAATGCCAGAGAGGGCCATTGTAACCGAGGTATTTCGCCACACCTCGCCTCTCCTCAGACCAAGAAACCGTGGGTCAGACGATTCTAAAGTCAAGTCCACAGCGACCTCAGGTCTCTTTGTATTTTACGAGGAACCTCCAGTCTAAGTCACCACACTTAGATAGAAGCCTTCAGTCAAAGCAGCAATTCCCCACCACTGCCCCAATAATGCCCCTTCAAAACTCAGTCACCAGTAAAGTTACAATAGCTAGAAAGAAGTGAAACCAGCCACACATTGCCCAGGGAATCCCCTCATCTCCAGCCCTGGGAACACTTCTCGAGCACACAACCCATCTACGCTCCCTTTCCTCCTCCCCTCAGGGAGCCACGTTCATATTGCGGAGGGGGGCGAGAGACGGAAAAGAGCCGCCCCTCAGGGCCACCCCCAAGCTTCTTCCCCGGCAAGGGGTAGCGCTCCCTCCGCCATCCCAGTCCCACCCCAGCACTAGAAGCAGGGGAACGCGAACTGGAACTCCCCTGTCTCCAGTCTTTACTCACTCACTCCCTCCCTCCCTCCAAACCCC